>CAHIKZ030000168.1:892500-917500 GCA_903632075.3 Acanthosepion pharaonis
CTAGTCATTCGCGCGGGAAGCTCCAACATGAACATTTCAGAGTGTTTTGGTATCAAACTTCGGACAGTGCATCGGATTCGGAAAGAGTTGGATGAGTCTAATGGTGAGTACGAAGGTACGACATCTCACTCAAATCGTTCTGATAAAAAGGAACTCTCGAATCTGTTGGCGAAGTTCAGACTCAACACGGAGATCTACATTAAGGAGGTAGTGCTGCCCTGAATCAAGAGGGTGACTGCTGGAAGACCCTGTATCTAGCAACAGAATTCTAAACCATGCCACACAAGCAGGAGAACCCTGTCATGACTGTCAGACAATTTCTATGACCACATCACCCCTTACATCTCGCCACCTAACTCCCCAGACTACAACCCCCTTGGTTATTGTGTGGAGCACAGTTGAGCGAGAGACCAATAAAACTCTTTGTGACACCAAAGCTGAACAAAGCAAGAATTATGGCAGCATTCACCAACTTCAGCGTCCAGAAGATTTACAGGAAATCCCGAGGTCGTATGGAGATCGTGGTTGAAGCCAATGGCAATTTTATTGAATGAATTTATTCTTTATTATTTCAAGATATGTTGATATAATTTTGGTAAATACATCTGTTAAAATGAAATGTCAATGCTGCTTTCATTTTTCGCACCCTGTAAATACACACAATATAATGATTTAAGTTTAACATTTGTTTTTTGTATACTCTTTACGATTTTTTATCTAATGCACACACACGTGTATATATATATATATATATATATATATATATATATATATATATATATATATATATACACACATCTAGTTAAACCTAGAAAGCTAAACAAACCTACCAAGGTTTCACCTAAGCGGATCGTCAGGCAAAAGGTGGCACGTATGCGTGACGATTATTTTCGGTTAACGTACATGTTCTTGGTTCTTTCTTTTTTTATATACTTTTTCCCCCTTTGGTATTGGCTTGTTTATTTGCAAATCGACACACGAACGAGTATATTTTCTTATACTTATAAGGTCTCTATTAATAATATATATATATATATATATATATATATAAGAGAGGAAGACTATATTTGTTCCAACGAGAGAAAAGTGTATATTTTAAAGAGAAAGACGCCCCAAATGTGGATTTATTTATATATATATATATATATATATACATTTCATTTTCTATATTTTCGGGCCTTGTGACCTTCATGAAGCGAAGAATGGTTATTTCCACATATTATTTAAAGAAATTGTTTTTTTTATGTTGATTTTATTTTTTAACCATTGTCTTTTGTGTGTAGTAGTAATCCCAAATCATCTTGTATTGATGGAAGACTGTCCCTTTGCTTAATACTGGTCAGTGAAAAGGAGGGTGAGGTTTTGTTCTTTTTATGTCCTGTGAATATTTTTAGACATTCCTCTATTCTTGAGCGTGTGTGTGTGTGTGTGTATGTATTTTTTTTTGTTTGCTAGTGCGTGTGTGTAAGAATATATATATATATATATATATATATATATATATATATATATGTGAAGAAATCTGTACAGTAACTACATGTTTTGTATGGTGTGACTGCTCCATTTACATAACGCCACAGACATGAACGCACACCATATACACATAGTGGCAAAACACACTAGACGGAGTACACACACCATACAAAATACATGTAGTTACTATAGATTTCTTCATAATATATATGAAGTGTGTGTGTGTATATATATATATATATATATATATATATAATATATATACACATACTAGCTAAACAAAAGCTCTAGACAGAGCACACGAACCTAACATGCATGCAATACACAAGAATTGAGGAAGGTCTAAAAAGACTTACAGGACATTAAAAGATAATCCCTTCCCCTTTCTCTGGCCAATCCTAATGGTTTTATTATTATACTTTTCCGCCAGTCCAAGATGATTCGGGATTACTACTACACACAAGACAATGGGTAAAAAAATCAACATAAAAAAATAATTCTTTAATATGTGGAAATAACCATTCTTCTTCGACTGAGGAAGATCCAATACCTGAAACTTGTGTAGCAAAAATATAGAAAATATAATATATTCAAAAATCCACATTATAACCAAAACCATTTGCAGCGTCCTCTCTCTTTAATATGTGTGTGTGTGTGTGTGTGGTCGGGGGTCGGGATCCCTTCTTGTTTCGCCGACAATTTGTCTGTACTTTATCGTATACAGAAAAGTTTTAAGATTTGTATTGCCTGAAAATGAAATGTGTGATTATAGCATTAAATCCTAAATAAATTTATATAAACCCGTTTTCTTCGTCCATCATCACATCTTTAATAAACACAAAGTTAAGTTCAGATATCATAATACATAAGATTGAAATACAAGCAATTTGGGGAACGAATTATGCATTAACCTTGTAAATACATGATCCATATATTAAAGCACCAGAAAGAGACTAACGTATGTATATTTATTTATCTTTATTTTTATATGAGAGAGACCGTGGGACATAGGAGCGAATACTGCATTTTAACTGTCAATTTCACGCCTCGGTACTATCTTCAGGCCAAATCTGAACAATAACTTAACATATATGTAATATGAGTGCTGGTGTTAATAAACAGTGTTCGTTGTATAATAAAAGCTAAAAATTATACTAATAGTACATATTTTGTTCCTCGCCGTTAGCTCAAACTCCGAGATCCGCCTCTTTTCTCCTGCCAGCTAAGGGTTAATTAGTAAGACTTGCCATCATGAAATCATTATCTCCCTCCCCCACACCTCAAAAGATTTTCTTACAATCTAAAAATATTTTCTGACATTAAATAATCTGCAGAGGGTTGGTAAACCGTCGAAAACGAATCAATAAAATCGACAAATGCAGCTTAATTACGTGCCAAGGCGTCTGATTAATGATGTGCCCTCGTTTTACTGTGGGTTTCGTGATTTTTAAACATCCTGCTCGCTCCGATAGTAACCTGATCTGCTTCTGAAGATAGCAGATTCGCACCACAGTCGCAACTAGTTTTTTTTTTTTTTTGAAACACTATAATGCGTGTTGAAATCCTTACAGTATTTAGTATTGAAGTTGTTGCTAACATTTTTGTCTAGATTTATAAACTCTACAAAGGGAACGGGGATCGAGACGGACAGACGCTATCGAGAGAGAAATAAAGATGACCGATAGATTTCTGTATGAACTTGACCGTGAAAGTAGCCCCCAACTCAGTTTCCAAAGTCCCCTTTTTAAAGGAGCATTTCGAAATGTTTTTGTGGTAAATAGATTTTCTACTCTTTCTGACAAAGAATATTACCGCCCATTTACGAAAGATAAGTTACGGTTTAAGAACTGATATTTTATTACGACACTACTTAAATCGCTTTCAGCAAAGTAGATATAGATTTGGAGTGCCAGCTTGTTAATAGTTGCTGTACATATGTACGAGATACCACCCAACATTATTGGTAATTTTATCAATGAAATCTTGCCCTCTTTAAAATCATATTTCTTAGCGTCAACTTTAAAGAAAATACTTCGAAGGAGACACTGGAAACTACGTTTTGATTAATGTCCGCCTAGACAAAAAGAAATTTAATTTGTTTGGCCCTTGTTGTTCAGATTCCCCCGATTTTGGGATAACGCGCGCGCGCTTACACACACACACACACACTCTCTCTCTCTTCTCTATCATGCCACTATATATATATATATATATATATATATATATATATATATTGAGTGTAAACTCCATATTTTTGTGAACGTGAACTGAGTGGAATGCCACCTCGTTTTATTGAATTAAAATTTCGATTCATGAACGTTAGTGAGCATGCTTTCTCTCGTGAATAAATTAACTCACTTCTGCTGCAACAACAACAACCGCTTTCTTTGCGTGGGTGGTATGATCAGACTCTTATCATCAGTGCGTGCGTGTTAAAAGACTGCCTACTATTTTCCGCTATAAACCAATATCTTTAGTTAGTACTCACGTAGTGAACAAGTACTAATTATATATATATATATATATATATATATATATATATATATTCATTCTGGTTTCTCTCATGTCAAAATAACTTTAGAAATCTAACAAATGTTTATTACTTTCTTCCTTTATTTCTGAAATAACAGATTTTTGACACATTGTAGGGAAATTCGCTGACGTCACTGAAAAGACACGAGTTTAATACACGTTTCAGGGTCAGCGAAGGGCAGCTTGAAGAGATTAAAGGCAGAAGCACACGAGACGTCGTGTGTAAGAGAGCAAACGCATTTTTCGATATTTAAAAAAAAAAAACAAATAGACAACCACGGACGGCCGGAAATACGGTGGACTAAACGTTGTAATAAAAAATATTAAAATAAGTATTAGAGGATGACCTCTCAATTGGCCGGAAATATTTCCCGTGCCTTGAACCTTGGAGACGTTTTCTGAAAGACCGCTTCTTTTGGCTATCTTCACTATATTCGTCCTGTTTGCTTTTTTTTTTTTTTTTTTTTTTTGCTATACTGATCACGAGAAATGAAAGAATTCAACGTTAAAAACATCGCACAAACATATAATAGTACCAAACTTAGTAGAAACAACATTAAAATTATCTTACTCTAATCAGATGTACTCTGGCAACAAACAAAATGAAACATCTATAAAAAAAAAAAAATCATCTGTTGATACATAAATTCTACATCTACGATTCATTATCGATCATAAAGTTTAAAACGCTTAAACCAGTAATCACTCATAAAATACTTATAAAATCATTTCTTCTGTATACGACCCTTATAGATTACATATCCACTTTCCCTGAGGGAGCTTTCTCTGAAAACACCATATTGAATATACAATTACAACCATTTCTCGTAGGCTAATTGATCATAATCCTGATTAAAGTACTATATGGCAAGACATGATATAGAAACATAAAAATGACAAACTATAAACAAAAATAGTAAATTTTACTTAAAGCGATGACTCGTGAATTTGGTGACATTAATTTTGAGTTCAATTCCTGGCCCAGGTAGAACAGACCTTCATTCAGTCGGAAAAAAGTGTACAATAATTGAGCAGTATTAAATAAGAACAAGACGAAATATCTCGGGAAATTGATAATCTACGCCTGAAGATTAAATAACGTGATCAATCCCATATCCCTGATAGACAAACTTCTAAAGAAGGTCGGAAGGTATAACTGCCGAAATGTTTTGATATTAACAATGATGGTGATATTAGTCCGACTAAAAATAACTCCTCATCTCAGTAATTCAAACGACAGAAAATATTGCAAATTTTAAAAGTTCCCCAAACAACCAACAATCAAAAACCTTTATGATTCTGAAATACACGTTCTAAAATGTATTTAAGTTTTCACGCTATTTTGACTTTTTTGTCATGTTCTTTCAGAACGTGCGCAATCATGGCTCTTCGCAACTTCCTATCCTTTGTATTCCCATTTTTATCACCTGCCTAACAGGGTGCGACAAAAATGCCTCCTGTACATCTACATAATTGTAAGACATTAGACCACAGGGTACGTCTGAAATATATCCCACATTTTTTAAACTATCTCTATGGTGCTATTGAACTTAAGCAAGTTGCAAAAGTGTCTTCATCGAGCTAATATCTTGCCATTATGTGGGAGGTATTTCAGCCGCATCCTCTATTTAAGGAACAGTTACTTAAGATGATAAATTCGCCATTACGATTGGTTTGATTATCAGGCTTACGTTCCTGGGGGTAGACCACCACTTAAATAAAACAGATGGCCAAATGGAATAAACTTAATTGACTAAAATAGTGATGCAATTTTATTTCAATATTTTGACAAGTCCCACTCGGCCTTTATTGAACAATTGGATCACAATAATTCAACCATTGTTACTTTATCTACCATAAACTGTGATTAGATTGAATATAATTGCTTATTGAAGGCGGAAAGAGAAATCTAGCACGGTAAGAGGCGAGGTTATCTTATGCAAAATACGTGTTATACTTAGGCTTTCTTTGTATTCAATCTTCGCCATTGTAATTATCAGCACCGTACGTGTTTTTATCAATTCCATTTAGTTAACAGTTTTATTCAAGTAGTTATCTTCCAAAAGTGTCAAGCTCAATTGGTTTCCAACAACGGAAATGACTTAGGACGCATACCTAATATTCAATAAAAATAATACTGACATTTTCTTTTGCCATATTCTTATACGATTATTATTCATTTACAAATAATTTAATCAGTTTATTGAACAATAATGAACATTGAAATAAGGTTCTTTCTTTTTAATTCTCTCTACTGCTGTATCACTGCCAAAATTTCGTTCACTTAAGCAAATTGCTTATTTGGCAGAAGTTCCTTAGCGGCCAAACCTTTTCAAAAATAGACCAGCCCTGCAGTAGAAAGCAACTCGTTTTATAGGTCAGAATCGTGTACTTTAAAGTCGACCAATCAGAAAACGAATTTACAAATTCGAACATTGTTGAAGTGCCAAACACATTCCATGAAATCTAGTTGGTCAATTACTGCTTTTGCTCGTACTATCAGATTCCCCGGATAAAAGATGATTCTCCCAAACAATAATTAAGGCTTCACCCATTGAAATCTACCAATGTTTGCTCTATATAATTAAAACTAATTTATCGTAATCACTACCTTTCGCCATTGTGGATCAGGCATTTTCTATACTTAGTGAAATAGAAACAAAACATATTTTAACATTAAAATATAGATTTAAACCAAAAAACTTAAATCCAATATAAAAGAGTGTAAGATTTCTCTCTGGTGAGTGAAATGCTAAAGAAATTTTCAGAAATAAATATAACTATTTTTTTATGTCGAATTCAGATCATTTAAAATTACGAAGGATGCTTCTCATGAGAAAAACATTGTGTGTGTGGAGATGACAGTGGAAAAGCTATAAACGACGCGTTTCACAGACGTCAATTCAGAGTGAAAGACAAAACTGTGTAAGGAAAATACGTAGGGATTTTGGGGAATAAGAAGAGCCATAAATTACCTTATCAGATCCGACGACCAGAAAAAAAAATACATTGAGAGTGCGCTAATCTCAAAATTCTCGACAATAAACAATTTCTTTCGGATATTATTATTATACATCCTGTAATAACACGTGTGCGCGCGGGTTTTTTTTTCTCTCTCTCTCTCTCTCTCTCTCTCTCTCTTTTCTTCTCTCTCTCTCTCTCTCTCTCTCTCTCTCTCTCTCTCTCTCTCTCTCTCTCTCTCTCTCCCCCCCCCGGGTGTACATGGCTGCAATTGTATATGCGCCCTCGCTTACATGAAACATCCATTGGTATACTAAGCTACTCTTCCCCCTCATCTATTTTACAATTATGTCCTTGCAAGTGTTTAATTGTTCTTAATAAAGAAATTCCATCCTCGGTGCCAAATTGTTTCAATGTTTTACATATTCAGTAAATTTCCTATGGCCGTAATAATTTTCAAATAGTATGGCATTGTTCCCAAATCTAATAATCAAACAAAAACAGGGATCAAGCATCAGAGCTTGATTCAAGTGCAAATATTGCAAAGCTGGTATCAATAAGAGGTTCTTTGGAAATTTTCTCTTTTAACGCTTCAATAATCCTTCTCAAACAATTTTTGCATCAAAGTTTGTTCGAATGCCAATTTAGGATGGCATCATATGAATAAACTATTAGATAATTGCCAAAAACCGCCAACATGTTGATTATATATTTTTCTCTTCTAGTTAGATATGCATCCGTTTTTATCTGTTGCTGTTGTTGAAAATAATGTTTTTATTTATTATTTTACTACGGTTCTTTGCTTATAGGCCATGAGACTCGAAGAATGATGTTTCTCGCTAAGGCCGACAGGTTTCATTCGCTCAAAGCCGCTTTTATTCATCGATCTGAGAAAACAGTTTAATAGAGATGACAGTTTAAATAATTCTGAAAGACTTTGGCGACATCCATATAAAAGTTTCGATCTAACGAGACCATTTAAGAGCTTGACTTGAATTTATCTGATCACATCGTCTATAAATAAAATATTCTTTTTACAATAAAACAACATAATAAACACGTTTGGAGCCGCAACAATACCACCTTTTGTTACTGTAACCAGATGCATTCAAATTACATAAAAGACGAAAAGCAAAAATATATAATCCATACGTATAGAACTGTTGCATATATTAAAAATCACCTGAGATTCAGCATAAACTCTAAAAAATTCCAAACTCAACTCCTTGTTACTAATAATACAAGGCTATTATGTTTTTTTATTATCAACAAGTAATTTATGGATGGAGTTTGTTAAACCGTTTCTTTCTAATACATGGCACACAGACATCCTGACGATTTGAAAGAAATAATTATGATATATGATTTGCTTTTTACGGGTTTATCAACCATTTGATAATTGGATTTAAGGCCAAAAATCTTTAGTTTTTAAGTGCAATTCTTTCTTTTGCATTCAAGCGATTTGGGAGAAAGAAAATGAAAACGAAGAAGAAAGAAAAATAATACAGAAAACGGGTTATAGGCGAACACATTTCCACGGGGCTTAGAGACGGAAATGGAGGAAAAAAAGGTTATAATTGATAGGTATCAGATGTGAAAATATCTGGGTCACCTACGAACAAGCATTGACCGATTTCCTCTTGTTATTAAAAATGGGATTTTGTTATCAATGGATGTCCAAAGAAAAAAACCATTGTTGAAAATTGACGAAACACAGTCTTCCCTGGGTAAAGAATAAAAATCATTTTACAAAAGTTTTAACTGGCTAAGTTTTTTTTTTTTTTTCTTTTGATAATAAACTTTTGCCCTGTGATAATAAAATTTTGTTATCAACACATGGGCCGAAAGGAAAATGAAATATTTTTTTTTGCTTTAGAGACGCCAGGTAGGCTAGGAAAATTTCTTTCTTAGATCATGTCAAAATTAGCGATAAACAGCTTGACAAACACCACGTATTAAAACCAAAGGTGTCATCTCGGCCGCTCATGATAATGGGCGATTTAATTTGATTTTTTTTAGTTATTTGGGTATTTCTATCCCAAAAATAAAGCCTTGTTACAGGTCCGCTATAGACGTCATTGACCAAAGTGGATCACGGTATGTTTGAAAGGAGGAGGAAAGATGCCCGACCAGGACCTCATTATTTGAGAGCGGTCACGTGACGCATTTCTTTCCGGGTCGACGCTCTATCCAGATGTAAGTAACGAGAAGCCGATACGAAGAAGTTTTCCAGTTGTGCACGCCCTCAAAAACACAAACATATTGGAGTGAGAAGGTTAAAAAAAATGGAAAAAAGTGGAAAATCCTAACCAGAAAGAAGATTGGATACGTATTTAGAATTATCGAAGAACCCCAGGCGCCGACAGACCCACCCAGTTTGACAGCGTCAATAAAGCGAAGACCCACCAGACAGAAATTGTTGAGTTCCCGGACGGCAGGCATTTTGAGCCCGGACGGCCGGTTCGTTCGCCCCTAGCGGGCAGAAGAGGCCAGTTAGTTTGGCCCTGATTGCGGAGAAGTTCGTTCGACCCAAGCTGGCGAGAAGAAAAAAGTTCGCGCACCGGCTGAGAGATGACAATAAAAGTAATTCAGACTCTGGAAGAAGTTTGAGTTCATGGCGGAAAAAGATGACCCACGAAATTCGACCTGGAGAGATGTTGATGCCCCGGACTATTAAATGGATGAGTGCCCAGTGTTGAAACCCATCAAGATACCTGACCAGATTCATGCGCACTTTTGGACTCTTCTTCAACCAGAACAAGTGGTTTGAAGACGATTCCAGGACCAGACACAGAAATAAGTTTTCGACTTCCGTCCAAAAAGACACACCGAAACACAAATTTCTTAGATAGCAGACAACTTGAAGCGTTAAAGTTTGCCTAGCGAAAAAGCGTCGTGCCAACAATCCACAGAACGGGTCGGGGAAGTAGACATAGTCCTATGTACCAAACAAATAGACATAAAAAAGTTTGTTACCTTTTTCTTTGATACTTTGAACTTTTTGAGTTTTCATTTTATTTTATTTTATACATATTTGTGTGTTATCACCCCGTTGAACTCAGCTTGCATTACGGCTAACCCTGTTTGATCTTGTCTGTCTAAGATCAATTCACAACGTGGGTAGGCAGACTGGAGATCAGTGCAGTTACCCTGGTAACCAGGCGTTGGAAGCAGGTTGGGAAAGGCGGGCTGGTATCAATCTAACCAGATTCTACCCGAATCCCCAAAGGGTTAGAACGTCACGTTTGGAGCAGCGACACCCGGACAGGCGGCGAGGAGCGAAAGCTGACGCCGCGGCGAAGACGTCAATAACTCGTGCTGTTTAGGGACGTCACAACTGGCGCCGTGGTAGATCAGGATAGAACGTCACAGTCGGCGCTGCGACCGGGGAAGACGTCACACTAAGGTAACCAATAGTAACACAGATAACAAAAATATTAAGTTTTTCTATAAAATTCAAATGCACGGTTACTATAAGAATCAATCTTTTCTTAGAAACATTATAAAGAAATATGCAACAAAAATCGACAAAAACAAGGAAATTAAATTATCTACTATAAAAAAATCTAAAACTGCTAACTTTATCGTCAACAATAACTCGCCTGTAATATCCAAATTACAGATTTAATATTAAGAATTCACTTGTCGCTTAACGAACTGTGTTCCTGACCAATCCAAATTCGTAAATAATTATATTGGATATACTACAACATGCCTAACAAGAAGACTCGCGTTGCATCTTTCTGACCATAGCTCCATTAGGTCTCATTTAAATATAAACGGAGACCAACCAAATTCTATCTAGAATATTCACGTTGATAATACAAATATAATAGCCTCATCCATATGTAAAAAAAGGCTAAAAATAATGGAAGCATTATTAATTTTAAAAAAAGCCAACACTCAGTAACATCAACTATGAACACGGCAACAATATGCTATATTTGAAAAATCAAACATTCTTATAAACTCTAGATACATACATTAAAGAAAACCTACATTCAGTTAAAAGTAAAAAGAAAATCATCCTTGATAATGGCCGAAAGCGCTTGAACGTACAGAAAAGTCGGACAATTTCTACATAATTTATGTCCAGAAAAGAAGAAAATTATAAGAAAACAAAGAATTAAATAAAAACAAACTTAAGCGCAGTAACTTGTCAGTTATTTTTAATGAAAACTTTATCAGAGATACTGCTGACCAAATATATATATATATATATATATATATATATATATAATATACTCGACTCTCCTGTCAAATTCAATCAGTTCCTAGGAACCGACAGCCCAAAACCATCCACACTTTTTGAAGGGCTGAATACAGAGACCTGGTGCACAACGTACCACAGGGTCCCCAAACGACCCTCTGCAGGTTTTGAATTTAGGGTTGTCCTTCTCCTAGACCAGTTGCCAACCAAGGCTATAGAACCCAATCTGTCCTATTTACCTATATCTGGAGGGAGAAAAAGAGGATTTATTACTTTCCCAAGGATATTAGCAAGCGAATGTAAAGGATTCGACTGGAATTCGAAAGCGGCTCTCCGATTCCGCTATCCACTACTCCACTTATATATATATATCTCAATAAGAGAGGGTTCCATTTGAATATTTGATAAAAGGAATGAATGTAGTAAATATGTGTCGGGCGGATTTTTCTCCAAAAGAAGAATAAACCTTCTCTATTTGAAATTCGAAAAGAATGATATGAATAGACTGAAATTGAGTGCTAGAGAAAGTTTTGCGCGATATTTTCCCTCGAGTTGGCAGCGTACTTGAAAACGTGGACCGAGAGTAAGGTCAAATCGGGGGAAGTGGACATCTTAAGGCTCGTTTTCATGACGAGATAAGGCAATTTCGCTCACTCCGATCTACAATTACTTCTTCAAGAAGAGAGAAAACAACCTCGTTCGAGGCAATTAACGTCTATCCAATGAATACTTATAGCTTGATTATGGTAACGAACTTTAATTAACGCTTTTTTACTGACAAATGACGACATTCACATTTGCGGAGAACCTAAAAGCAAGTTTGCATAAAGCTATTCCGTTTGGATGTTTTGATGTTACCCTGTTTGTGGATAGAATCTCAAGTAATTCTGGATAGGCAACTGAGCGCAAATAATTTTGTGCCTGAATACAGACATGTACGATTAGGCGTGGCTATTAATATTTTAAGTTCTTTTTTCTGGTCAAATCTTTCGTTTCGTAAAATCAATTATTTACAAGTGTGTGCAGATATACGGTGCGATGGGTAAATTTTCGCTATTTTATATTTTTAATTTCCGCAGATACCTTGTTTTTTTTTTTTTGTTTTTTTTTTTTATTTTGTCGACTGCTCAGTATAGCAGAGTCAGTTGTGCACCGTCTGCAAGAAAAAGAGCACCATGATGCAATTCATTCCGCCAGAAATTTGGAAACGGCATACTTGTCATTCGCACCGGAAGCTCCAATACGAACTTTCAGAATGTTTGGTTGTGAATCTGCAGAGAATTTTGAAAGTGTTGGATGAGACTAATATTGATTACAAAGGCATTTGGAGTGATGGAGACGTTATGCCTCCACGCGTCTTCCCACAGGACATCAGATTCAACTCAGAGGCCTACATCAAGTGCCTTGAGTAGATAGAGCTACCCTGGGTCAAGAGGGTGGCTGCTGTATGACCTTATGTCTGGCAACAGGACGCTGCATCATGCCACACAAGCAGGAGAAGCCAGTCATGGCTATCAGACAATTTTTGTTGACCACATCACCCCCCTTATATCTGGCAACGTAACACCCTAGTCTGCACCACCCCCTGATAATTATGTGTGAAGCGCAGTTGAGCGAGAAACCAACAAAAGTCTTTGTAACACCAAAGATGGACTGAAGGCCAGAATTATGGCAGTATTCACCAACTTAATGAAGGAGACCATCCAGAAGAGTTGCAGGAGATTCCGAAGTCGTCTGGAGACCGTAGTTGAAGCCAATGACAATTTTATTGAATAAATTTACTCTTTGCTATCTCAAGATATTTTTGTGTAATTTTGGTAAATATATCTGTTAAAATGGGATGTCCCAGATATCCCCTAATTTCTCACTAATGTCTTTCCCAAAGATATTAGTGAGAAAGTGAATGCAACAGATTAGCCCGGAATTTGAACTCCGTTCGTCGATCCACCCCGTACATCCTAAGCTTAGATCATTAAATAACATGGCATGTCTAGAGCAATGGCTATTAATGTAGTTACTGCTGTAGCGGATTTTACTCTCACCGAATGCCCCATACGCTTGGCCTTCTGCCACACTGAGCCATGCTTAATAAAGAGTTATTTTTGATCTTTACATTTTCCTTCCTTTTTAACTTCTGTTTTTTGTTGTTTTGTTGTGTTTTTGTTCTTTTTCTTAACCTTTTATCACAATCATTCGTGTTTATCATCTTTTTTTTTTCTTTGCGCAGCTTGTATTTTTAATGTCTTGCTTTTTGCCTTTAATTATCTCCCCTTGTTATCTATTTCTTTCCATTCTCTTCACTCTCTCCTTTTTCTTTCCTCTCGCTTTCTTCGCATCACACTATTTTCTTTTCTCGCAATCAGTCAATTTCCTTTCAGCTTTAACTATCTTTCTCCTCGCTATTTCTCTCAGCTCATACGCCACCGAACACATGTTAATCAACTTCCTTCCTTATCATTCAGCTTCTTATTTGTTTATTTTGTATATTTCCCGGCATTTTCTTGTATGGATTTGTTTTTTGTTTTCGTTTTTTTTTTTTTTATCATTGCTCCTACGTCATCTTGATCGACCATTGAATTTATTTCATGCATCGAAATAATATTTATAACATAACAATAAAATCTATAAAGAAACACTTTGTCAACAAATTATATAGCACTAAAATCTCCTCAAAGTATGTCTTCTATGCATTAAACGTACTTAACTGATCTCAATTAGAAACTAATACCTTTCGTAAAAAATAATAGATAAAAGACGAAATAGAATAAACGTCAAATCCCAGCAGAACTTTATTCAGAAGAGACTAAGGATTAATTTAAAAGCAAAAAGATAAGATATGATAAAGTCGAGGTATCGAAACGTTTCAAAAGACTAATTTAGAGATAAATCCGTTGAAATAGTAAACTACAATATGATTTTTTTTTTTTTTTTTTTTTCTTTTTTTTTTCAGCTTTCATTTTACCTAAACTTTCATTTTCTTCTTTCTGCTTCTCTTTCGGTCTCGTATTCTCATTCTCTTTTTTTTTTTTTTTTTTTTTTTTGGGGGGGCTTCTATTTATTATTTTCTTTCTTTACTTAGTGCTTTTTCTTTCTTTCAAAGTTTTTTTTTCCTGCATATTTCTTTCCCCTACGGTCTCTTTATTTTATTTTGTTTTGTTTTCCTAACTAATTGGTTAATTATTTCAAATTCTTAATCCCCTTTTTCTTTTGTTCTTTTTTTTACACAATCATTATTTATATATTTTGTTTCTTTGCCGAGTTTTATTCCCCAACTACGTAATCCTCATCTTTCTTTCACTCTCCTCCTCTCACTGTATCCTACTACTAACACTCTCCTTCTTTTTTCTCCCCTCCCTCTTTTTCTCTCTCGCTCTTCTTCTTTCGCATTCTTTTCCTTCTTCTTCTTTTCCTTCTTCTTCTTCTTTTCCTTCTTCTTCTTCTTTTCCTTCTTCTTCTTTTCCTTCTTCTTCTTTTCCTTCTTCTTTTCTTTTCCTTCTTCTTTTCTTTTCCTTCTTCTTTTCTTTTCCTTCTTCTTTTCTTTTCCTTCTTCTTTTCCTTTTCTCTTCTTTTCCTTTTCTCTTCTTTTCCTTTTCTCTTCTTTTCCTTTTCTCTTCTTTTCCTTTTCTCTTCTTTTCCTTTTCTCTTCTTTTCCTTTTCTCTTCTTTCTCTTCTTTTTCTTTTCTCTTCTTTTTCTTCTTTTTCTTTTCTCTTCTTTTTCTTCTTTTCCTTTTCTCTTTTTCTTCTTTTCCTTTCTCTTCTTTTCTTCTTTTCCTTTTCTCTTTTTTTTTTCTTTTCCTTTTTCTCTTTTTTTTCTTCTTTTCCTTTTCTCTTCTTTTCTTCTTTCCTTTTTCTTCTTTTCTTCTTTTCTTTTCTCTTTTTTCTTTTCCTTTTCTCTTCTTTTCTTCTTTTCCTTTTCTCTTCTTTTCTTCTTTTCCTTTTCTCTTCTTTTTTCTTTTCCTTTTCTTCTTTTCTTCTTTCCTTTTTCTTCTTTTTCTTTTTTCTTTTCTCTTTTCTTCTTTTCCTTTTCTCTTCTTTTCTTCTTTTCCTTTTCTCTTCTTTTTCTTCTTTTCCTTTTCTCTTCTTTTTCTTCTTTTCCTTTTCTCTTCTTTTTCTTCTTTTCCTTTTCTCTTCTTTTTCTTCTTTTCCTTTTCTCTTCTTTTTCTTCTTTTCCTTTTCTCTTCTTTTTCTTCTTTTCCTTTTCTCTTCTTTTTCTTTCCTTTTCTCTTTTTCTTTTTCTTTTTCTTTTCTTTTCTTTTTTCTTCTTTTCCTTTTCTTTTCTTTTTCTTCTTTTCCTTTTCTCTTCTTTTTCTTTCCTTTTCTCTTCTTTTTTTTCTTTTCCTTTTCTCTTCTTTTTTCTTTTCTTTTTCTTTTTTTTCTTCTTTTCTTTTTCTTTTCTTTTCTTTCTCTTTTTTTTCTTTTCTTTTTTTCTTTTTTCTTTTTCTTCTTTTCTTTCTTTTTTCTTCTTTTTCTTCTTTTCCTTTCCTCTTTTCTTGTTTTTCTTTTTCTTCTTCTTTTTCTTTCCCCCTCTTCTTTTCTTCTTTTCCTTCTTCTTCTTTTCTTTCCTCTCTTCTTTTCTTCTTTCTTTTTCTTTTCTTCTTTCCTTTTCTCTTTTCTTTTTCCTTTTTCTTCTTTTCTTCTTTCCTTCCCTCTCTTTTCTTTCTTTTCTTCTTCTTCTTCTTTTCTCTCCTCTCTTGTCTTTCCTTCTTCTTTTTCTTTTCTTCTTTTCTTTTCTCTTTCTTTTCTTTTTCTTTTCTTTTTCTTTTCTTTTCTTTTCTTTTTCTTTTTCTTTCCTCCCCTCTCTTTCCTTCTTCTTCTTCTTCTTTCCTCCCCTCTCTTGTCTTTCCTTCTTCTTCTTCTTCTTTTCCTCCCCTCTCTTGTTTCCTTCTTCTTCTTCTTCTTTCCTCCCCTCTTTCCTTCTTCTTCTTCTTCTTTTCCTCCCCTCTCTTTCTTCTTCTTCTTCTTTCCTCTCTTGTCTTTCCTTCTTCTTCTTCTTCTTTCCTCCCCTCTCTTGTCTTTCCTTCTTCTTCTTCTTCTTTCCTCCCCTCTCTTTCCTTCTTCTTCTTCTTCTTTCCTCCCCTCTCTTGTCTTTCCTTCTTCTTCTTCTTCTTTCCTCCCCTCTCTTGTCTTCCCTCAATTTTTCTCTTTGCCCCTCTTTTTCTCTCCTCTCTTTTTTGTCTCTCTCTTCTATTCACTCTTCCTCTCTTCTTTTCTTTCTCCCTCTCTCACCTATCCTCCTTTCTATTTTAATCATTAATATTCTCCGGTCCTCCTCCGCTTCTCTTCTTCATAGCTATTCTTGTCGTTCCTCTTCTAAATAAGATTCTTGCAAGTACTCACCCCCAATTCAATATAAACCAATCATTCTTCTACTCACAAATTTTGCTCGCTTCTATTTCCCGCCATTTCTCTCCGCCTTCGTTCACTCCCACAAGCTCCTCAACAAAGAATTTCCCCTCTTTCTCTAACTCCTACTACATCACTTTTTCTTCCTCATTCCTCTTTTCTCCTTTTCTATATATGCATATGAAGAGGTAACCATCACAATTACCCGTCCCAACCGCCATCACGTCCCCCCCACCTTATGATTCTTATACACAAAGTCACATGGAACGAAACGTGACTCGTTCTAGTTTTGTATGTTGTTATATCCGTGAACTGCCAGCGAATTCCGCTCCACAAGGATTGACGGCGTCGGTGGAACAGCTTATCGGAATCGATCTATATCGATCCAGATCAAGACGATGCTCATATCGATAAGCTTTTTTTTTCATTATGATGATGATCTACATTTATATATGTGGGTCGAGTCGACGAGAACTGACAGATGGGAGGAAGACACCGAACGTTATTTTGTTTAATACGTATATGCATATTTGTCCTATACTCTTTTCTTATCCTTTACAGGCTTACAGCTTTCCACGAATTTTTTTCAATTTATTTTCACACGACACTTTTTTGTTCTTCATTCCTCCTTGTTTATCTTCATTCGTCTTAAACTCTACTGTCTCTCTGACAATGAAACTTTTTTTTATTTTATTCCTTCTGCTTTTTTTATTGACATTAAATTCATCTACCTATAAAGTCTAGTCTGTTCATAGCTATCACTTTTTTCTATCTAAGTCTGTCGGTGTCTGTTGATATCTATCGGTGTCTATTCATATCTATTCAAACAATACTTTTCCTTTTTAAATTTACATTTATACATAGATAAATGTTGCTAAGATTTAACGACAAAAACAACCCTAAATATTTTTCTTAAGAGGCTAAAGCTTTCATTAGATATTTTAAAATTATCCTTATATGCTATTTTTTTTATTTGAATGTTCCCTCATTTGTTTCTATCTCCTGTTTCGAGGTGGAAAAAAACTTTTAAAGTTTATATTAAATTTTGAAATCTGCGACATCGAAAAATTCCGAGTTTATAAATGGAAGAACGTATACACTTTTTTTTTTTCCAAATATCGCATCTGCACACGTCATATCCTTTTCCGATGTCTTGTTTTTTGTGTTAGTTAGTGATATGTGATTCAATTGAATTAATATCGCTTAAATGGCAAGTTAACCAGCACTATAACGTAGTAGTTATGTAACCAATGTATGTGCTGGTCGCTAGAGTAATAATTCATTCTCCGAATGGGCAATATTAGTTTATTGAAATTATGTCTCATTATTGCCAAACTATTCGTATTTGCAGCAAGTCCACTTCTCTCTTGAGCCTTGTTAATGTGGTCTTATACAGGGATATCGTTAATCCTGAGAACAGATTTTAGCGATGGTAAACAAGTTAGTCTCATGGCCATTACTGCGGAAGTTAGTTTGATATTCATTAGTGCCCTGCAGTAGACTAAGCTAAGCTTAATGAATAATCTCACCTTGAAAGAGTAGTTAGTAATGTAGTCTCGTATCTATTATTACTATAGTAGATTTGATCCTCACTGGATGCTCCATACTTGTGGCCTTGATTAAACTTTCCTATTTTTTTAATGTTTATGTCCCTTCGAGAAGTAGGTGATCATGATTGTCTTAAGAGTTAAGGCTTTCATTAGATATGTTTTTTAAATTATCCCTTTATTCTTTTTTTTTTTTTTTTTTTATTTGAATGTTTCATCACTTGCTTCTATCTCTTGGTTCGAGGCGGAAAAAATAAGTTTATATTGACTATTGTAATCTGCCACCTTGTAAAATTTAGAATTTATAAGTGAAAACACGTATACTTAGAATTCACACACACACATACATATATATATATATATATATATATGTGAGAGAGATAACATTGAAGTTCATTAAAGGAAGAAACGTGTTGGTAAGAAAAAGTTCTCCTTTTGTCTTTATATATAGTCTATTTTACTTTTTGAGGTATGCTATATTTATATAAGTAAAGTGAGGCATCGAATGCTTGTAAATATCAGCTTTATAGGCATAAATATCAAAACAGGATGGCAACAGCCTCTTTCACGCTTCAATGCAATCGTCACGCCCTGTAGTTGGAAAAGTGCCTGGGCTGGTTTATTGTTATTCTAATGACTATTGAATCGGGCAAATAGCCGAGAAATGGTGATTTCCTTATTGTTCTTTCCTGACAGCTACAATATCGGATTTTATTAACTATCTAGGTCATTTGATGATGGCTCGTAAGTTACTTACTCTGATATTTTTATTCATTTTATTTTATTTATCTCAAATTTATTTATGAATGATTTGTGTATAAACAGAATTCGACGGGTAAATTGTAATTATATTGTAATTTTGTGCATGCGCGTTTTTAATTTTTGTCGACTGCATAGTATAGTAGGGTCAGTTGGGCACCGTCTTTGAGAAAAAAAGAGCACCATGGCGCTATTCGCTCGGCCAGAAATTTGGAAACGGCTTGATGTAGTTTGGCTATCGCGCCGGAAGCTCAAATACGAACATTTCAGAGAGTTTGGGTGTCAATCTGAGAACAGTGCAGGTGATTCGAAAAGAGTTGGATAGGGCTAATGGTGAATACGAAGATACAGCAGCTTGTAAAACTCACTCAGAGCGTTCTAATAAGAAGTCCTGAATTTGCTGGTAATGGCCTCAGACTCAACAAAGAGGCCTATATAAAGTGCCTTGAGGCGGTACTGCTACCTTGAGTCAAGAGAGTGGCTGCTGGAAAAACTTATGCCTGGCAACAGTACTCTGCACCATGCCACACAAGCAGGAGAACCCATTCACGGCTGTCTGAAAATTTCTGCGACCACATCACCCTTTATATCTGGTCACCTAACTCCCCAGACTGTAACGCCATTGATTGTGTGTGGGGCGCAGTTGAGCGAAATACCAATCTCCTTGTAACACCAAAGATAAACTGAAAACAAGGATTATGGCAGCATTCACTAACTTGCACAAGGAGTCCGTGCAGAAGAAATGCAAGATATTCCGAAGTCGTCCAAATGTCGTGGTTGAAGCCAATGGAGACTTTATTGAATAAATTAACTGTTTAATATTCCATGATATTTTTGCATAATTTTGGTAAAGAGATATTATTTTCATTTTTGAATAATTCAGACGACGATTTATCCATCGCACCCTGTATATCCATTTGTAATATTAATCTTATATTCCATTTGTATTTCCTTTTTTGTTAGCTTATTTTTTTTCTTTAAAATTTATTGTGTACACTATTGTCATCTGCATTTTATTTAAATCATATTTGGTTATTTTCTTTTTAAAATGGTTTACAAGATATTAGGTTTTTATTTTTCAAGACAATTTTTTTCTACGCCATTTTAAAACTTGAAAGTGTTTGAAAGTAGAGATTGAAATCAGTTTAAAAGAGGTTTTATCCTAGGAAATTTCACACGTGTCTGCTGAACAATTTGAATAAAAACAGGAAAGAATTAAACTTCATTTTTTCTGGTTTCTTTAACGTGTGTTTACTGATGGGAGAATATTTATCAGGGTTCATTCTAAGTATTTTCTACGTAATAAATTATGTTCTTTTCTTACTTCGGAAGTATTCATTAAACCAAATTTATGGAAATAAAACACGTCATAACTTCGACAAATGCCACACTAGTATGAAAAGAATAGAATTTATTACGTAAAAAAAGTTAGAAGGGATCCTGACAAATATTTCCCATTGATAATTCCAAATGAAGTACCCTCTTTATTAAGGTCCCAATCTCTGTTATTCGTGTAAATCTACAACGAAGCCTCTGTTGTAATGTTGTCTAGGTTCAAAATAGCTGAGAATTGGAAAGGCTGTATTTAGATTATTGAAGGAACAGACAACTAGGTAAGAAAGACAAAAGAGGTTTATTAAATACTCTTAAATAGAACAGCTTGAATAAATCCTCCTCAAATCATCTGTGAGGAAATTGTCCAGTGTTCACTGTCATATAAGAGGACTGATATCACATAGCAGTTCAGCACTTTTTCCTTTGTTTCTACCCGAATTTTCTGTTCCTTCATACTTCGTGCAAAGGCTTATGTCTACATCAAGTTGAAACACCGTGCGATCTCCGAAGTTAATCAACGTTGAACCTGATCATTACTACTAGATGGGTCACCCCTTGGGAATACTGGGTGCAGTAAGTTTGAATGTGCGGGTGGTGTAATGGATAATGACACGGAATTGTTAATCGGAGAGCCGAGTTCCAATTCACGTTTGGTTCTTTATATTCACTTACAGGCATATACCTTTGCGAAATATATGAATCTATCAACTATGGGTTAATTAGTAAGACTTGTATCCCTAAAACCATTATTATCTCCAAAAATTATTGTAATCTAAAAAGATTTTTTGGCTTTAAATAACCTACAAATGTGTGATAAGCCGTAGAAAATGAATCAATCAATCAATGAATCAACGTGCGAAATAACAATCAAATTTTTTAAAGGATGTAAAAAAAAAAAGAAGAAAAATGAAACAAATCAAATAAATACGAATGAAAAAGTAAAGACGATAGAAATCGTGAGAATTCAAAAGAAAAACGAAGAAAAGAATTCACAATTCAAATACATATGAAAAATAACAATTTAATGGTTGGTTGATTTTGTTTAGCGGCATATCAACCTCTATGGGTTATTTATTGCCGAAATCTACATATTCTGTAGAGAATTTTTTACTTTCAGGTTAAAGTTATGTTTTTTGGTTTGTTTTTCTTTGGTTTGGGGGTTTGTTTGTTTTGTTTTTTTTTTCGTTGTTTTTGTTTGTTTTTTTTGTTTTTTTTTTTTTTTTTTTTTTTTTTTTTTTCGTTGTTTTTTTTTTTTTTTTTTTCGTTTTTTTTTTGTTTTTTTGTTTCTTTTTTTTTGGGTTTTGATTTGGGAGGGTTACTGTTTTGGTTTTTTTTTTTTCTTGTTTTGGGGGGTTGTTTTTGTTTTTGTTTTTTTTCTGTTTTTGTTGTTTTGTTTTTGTTGTTTATTGGGGTTTTGATATATGGTTTCTAGATCATAAAATATATTATTGGTAATTTTACCATAAAAATTTAATTTTATATTTTTTAGAGTTGCATTGATTATCATTTTGCTTTTAAAATCTATTGTTGCTCATTTTATGATAAAAAGGTACTGTTGGTTTTTGTTTGGATCACTATTTGCCCATAGCTGGGACACTAACTGGTGGTACAACCACGGGTCAGGGCGGACAACTACAACAAATAAGAGGTGGTTCCACACTCTCCAAACCCTTCAACCTCCCGATCAGTCTTTGCTGCTGGATGTCGGGCAATTTAAAGGAAAATAAGGTAAAAAGAGATAATTTCTAGTGATATTAAAAGAAAATTCCGGAGAATTTAAAAACTGAATTTAATTATGAAATACGAAGCATATAAAACCAAGGAAATTTGTTTACTTATCTGAAATGTCTAGTTTGCATTGAAAATCTCAGTGATTTCTCGTGGTCTACTTTATGCATAGGTGTCGTAATGGTTATCGACGAAGCAAGCGAAAGCAGTTGGAAATTCGGCTAATTCTGCAAGGGTTCACTGCCTACTAATATGATTAGGATAGATATTAATTCCCTTTTTTTCACCCTATTGCACGATCACTTGATAAATGTTTTTCACATATTCATTAACACTCTCACACACACAAGCATTGACTCACCTACACACACTCCCGTACACATGAAGTGCAAATAAATATTTTGAAAGTGTGGTCTCGTTTTCATATGTATTATATTCTTTGTGCATTATACCCCAGATACATAAGCTGTTCAAACTTTATAATTCAGTCTCAGCGGTGTCTTTGTTCCTATTTTGATGAAGGCCAGGCATGTCGGTTAACTATCTCTGAGACATTGTCATAAAATAGTATAGGTAGTCAGAAGCAAATGTTGAACCTGGTTCGTCAATTTTCACTTTTCCTGCGGCAACAATTTGGGAAATTTTTACATTCATCATCAGTAAGCAAGAAATGAAGGAGCCTCGGGTTGATGCAAGAGTTTGGAGCCCTCAGATCAGTCAATGTTGCCGTTTCGATTGTTCTGTTTCGTTTTCGATGCGGGGGCGTGCCGAGAGAAATCAATAAGTTGACGTTCGACTGAGGTACAAGAAAAAAAAAAAGAAATGCTATCATGATGGTATTTTCGATCCGAGAAGACATGCTGAACTCAGTACTCAAACGCACGTAGACAACACGTGAATTCGATTCATAACGTGAACTCTCTTTCTTTCGCTTTCTCGCTCTTTCTCGCTCTCTTTTCCTCTTTCTCGCTCTCTTTTCCTCTTTCTCGCTCTCTTTTCCTCTTTCTCGCTCTCTTTTCCTCTTTCTCGCTCTCTTTTCCTCTTTCTCGCTCTCTTTTCCTCTTTCTCGCTCTCGTTCTCTTCGTCTTTTTCTCTCTCTCTCTCTCTCTCTCTCTCTCTCTCTCTCTCTCTATAACTATTTATCAGATTTTTGTCTCTCTTTTAATCTTTTTGTTCCCTTTATCACTGTCATCTTAGTTTTTTTTGTTTTTTTTTACAAAGACTCCTCGTTTATGTGGATAATATGTGTGTGTGTGTGTGTCAAATTTCAGATATAAATAAAATATATCTGTAAAATGGCTATGAATTTTATATTTTCCCCATGATAACTAACGACACAACAAAACCAAAACTTCAAAACCCCAATGTTGCCAATTAACTTCCTTGCTGTCTTCGAGAATATCTCTTATTATTATCATTATTATTATTAATAATTCAAATAACACCAATATTGGTTACAGAACCACTACACTATAGCAGTAAGTTACTGTTTATCCGATAATAGTTTAACTGATTCAACACAAGCAGAAATCCGACAAATACCTTTTCGAATAAGGCAAAAATATATCATTTAAACTGTAAAAAAAAAAAAAAAACGACCATACAAGCATACAAACGACGCATCAATAAAATATTACCAAATTTAGTAACAAACATAACTGGTTTCATACCTGATAAAATAAAGCGCGATATTTTGAAAATAAAAACGATATGACGCAACTGTAAGTACACAGAAATTGGGCAAATTAAAGTTTTGCCTGAAACCAGGGCCCAAAATATTGGAAAGATCCTTAATAAAGAATATTCTATAGTCTCTTTTGGCAGGTTCTCTCCCTTACACTTATGATTTATTTCAGTCAGTCATGTACCATGCGTAATACACGCATAGATGATCATGTATCTTTCGACTGACGAGGCAGATTTTTTTTCCGCAGTAGGTTGCCATTTCTTTCTGCGGTAGAACAGTTGCCATTCAAGGCTATAGAACCAGATATTTCCTATTTACCCATAGCTAGGGGGAGAAGAGGAGGATTCATGCCTTTCCCAATGTTATTAGCACGTAAGTGAATGTAATGGATTCGACTGAAATTCGAACTCTGCTTTCTGATTCCTCAATCCATTACGTGATTTATTTACATAATTATAAATTTTTAAAAAAATATGAATATCCAATAACAGTAAGAACTTAACAAAATATGCAGAAATTTTCTACAGTAGCCAGGCCGTTAACTACCTTCGGGGACCTATCCATTAAGAATTTGATAAGTGAGAAGACTTTTCCAGTGATTCAATAGCTAGAGAGCTTGTACAGCAACTCTCTATGCCACAGCTTTTTCAAAGATCTTTTTAAATATCTAATGCGATTGTCCATGAGAAGTATTTGGGTGCTTCACCGATTCTTTGAGTAATGACATGATATCAGTGGTGGACAATGACGATCAAAATAGGTATTGCTTGTCGCTCAGGAGGTTGATCACTAAACTTGTTAATTATAGCTTCCAAAAGTTTACTTATGTCACTGGGAAGAGGGAAGGCTTTATACTGAATGGGGAAAAACGTTCACTCGCATTCTGAAAATAGGGCAGACACATTCCACAGACTTGGGAATGATTTCTTCTTCGTTTCGCTAAGATCAGGGTTAAGATTCTTAAGGACAACCACTTTGATTTTATCTGGACTGGTAAACTTCTTAGGGTCAAGACTAATTAAAGGTCGTGAAACTTCCCAGACTGTGGGTCTTTTCTTATTTCTTGTTTTCCATTTATTGATTCTCGGGTTTTCTCTTTATTATGTGTCATTCCAAGTGTTTTCACACACACACATATATATATATATATATATATATATATATATATATATATAAAAAAATTATCCACACTTTCCTCATAACATTTCTATACACATAAGTGCGGATAATTTTTTACTTTCCCTCTCTGTGAATACGTGTGTGTAAGTTTAAATATAATCAAAACGATAAATATAGGTAAATACACGAGCAAGCGTTCGTGTAATAAATGTGTGTGTGTATATATATATATATATATATATATACGCACAAACACTATAGTGTTAGGAAAATCTGCATCAATGTTAAATAACAGAGATATTTAAT
>CAHIKZ030000168.1:922500-1045000 GCA_903632075.3 Acanthosepion pharaonis
ATACGCACTCGCAAACAAGTTTCCATGGAGAACATATATGTGTGTGTGTGTGTATACTTATTTATGTACAAGCTAGCGGGGACACGCACACTTAAGGACGATACGCAGAAGAGATGTGTAAATAGTGGGGTGGCATCTATGATCAATACACCTGACATCACCACCGCAAAAGACCAAACCTAATCACTTCATGTCCACTAAGGAAGAAAGTCACTCTTGTCAAAAAGATGAGATCAAGTCTTACTATAAATAGTGTAAATGAACAACGAAAAATTAAAAGTACATAAAGAAATTCTATTCATTTAAAAAAATGCTTCTTTTAATTTGCATGAAGACAGTCACGAGATCGGAAACACATGGTGCAAAAATATGAAAAATGAATATATATATATATATATATATCAGGTCATCCCATCATAAGTTCTGTCCGAATTTTGAAATATATATATATATATATATATATATATATAGCGGGGGAAAATAAATATTCGTACACTTGAAAAATTGAATTATTCCACAAAGTATTAAATTAAGTTAATATGCTTTTTTTGTTTTGTACCAATACTGTTTTCATCAGTTAAAATAAAAAAATGCATCAAAATTTGTTTTTAGTTAAGTCTTTTACATTTATAAAAACACAATTTTTCAAGTGTACGCATATTTATTTCCCCCTATATATATATATATATATATATATATATATATATATACACACACATTAAATTTTAAGCATTTCACCCCAGCAAGACAGGATTCTATTAGTACCCAAGGGATTACAGAGTGGCTGCGAGTGTAAAGTGGCGTGATGGAGGAAAGGATGAAGTTAAGGGCTGGGAATATGTCAGGCATCTGGAGATATCCATTGACATTACATTTGATTTGTTATAGATTGTAGCTATCAGGGAAACAAGTAATAAGTAGGGAATTGCACAGACGAGACATGAAGCTATTAGAATAGAAATGACGGCCACATTTAGACCTAGATGCCAGCCTAGTAGCACACTTGTATCCATGCTGTCTCGTTAGTAATGAAAGTATCTCGTCGGAGCAGTCACCGTGAAATTATTTGTAGAAAAGACACAGGGAGGCTACGGCGCGTCTGTGAGAGAGCGACTGTAGACGCGATGCCAGATCAGGATCAACCACATTGCATATCCGTCTTTGGGTCTTGTCGAGGACCTTAAGGCGAACAGCTGGGGCACCAGACCATGTATAGCAGCAGTATTCCATGCAAGGGTGAATGGTTGATTTATAGATTTGAAGGACGTACTCGGGGGAGAAAAACTTTTTGGCGCGACACAGGGAACCAACTTTCCTTGTGGTGGATGAAGTAATTGTTCCATCTCAGGTCAGTGGACAGTGTGAAACCAAGCAGTCGCAAAGAGGTGCTCTCCTTGAGTTGGGCATCAGGCATTGTAATGGGTGGCAGGAATGGTTCCTTGTGGTGAGTAATAAAGCATTTTTGTTTTAGAGCCATTAAAATTAACCAGCCAATTCCTGTCCCAGTCTACAACCGATTGGAGGTCCTTTTCGAGACTAACGGACAGGTTAGTTTTATAAGTGATACCAGACTTGCTATTGAGGCAGGAGTAAATAGTAGTGTCGTCAGTATAGATGCCTACTTGGGAACTGATGACATCGGGGAGATCGTTAATGAAGATAAGGAACAGATTAGGGCCCAAGATAGTGCCTTGGGGAACACCTGCGTTCGTCGGAAAGGAACTGGAGGAGAATCCGTTAAAGATTACCTTCATTACACGGTTTGACAGAAATGATCATATTAAATCAAATAATCGACCTGAAATTCCGTATCCCTTAATCTTACGAAGGAGGCCAGCATTCCAGACCCTATCAAACCCTTTAGAGATATCTAGAGCCACGGCACGAGCTTCTCCGTTATTGTGGAGTGCTTGGTAAAGTTTCAGTTATGGCCGTGAGCTGTAGAACAGTAAAAGCGGAAACAATATTGCTTATCAGAGAGCAGATCATGGGATATAAGGTGATTAACCACTTCGGCGTTAGTTAAAGCCTCAAAGACTTTACCTAAGAGTAGCAGGAGACTGATAGGACGGTAGTTAGATGGGTCAGAAGGGTCTCCAGAGTTCTTAAAGACAGGTACAATAGATGAGGACTTCCAACAGGCTGGAAAGAAAGATTCATTGAGGCAGTAGTTATGTAATTTGGGGAGGGCAGGGGCCAGTTCAGGACAATGGCTGGAATCCCGTCGCCACCAGTAGCCTTGTGGGAGTCTAATTTTTAGATGATGCCCAATACCAACGATGGAGTTATGTACAACTCGATCAATAGAGCCTCGATTCTAGGGGGAAATCGGCTGTTGGTACTCCGGATGAGTCGAGCGTTGAGTTGGAAGATAACTTCCGAGCAAATCACTCAGCCTTATCAGCTGAGGAGGTCAAATTGGGTGAACAAAGGAGGTATTGAAGGTTTGCTGTTAAGTACGCTCTTGCAGAGACGCCAATAATCCTTGGGGCTGAATTTGCGTAATGCAATACGCTGTTTCATTCTATCAGAAATTAGTGACTTTGCTTCATTCAAGACGCGATTGCAAAGAGACGTCTATTGCGATCTGACATCTCACTATGATATAGGTGGAAGAAGTGATTCCTATGGGCAATGGCAGCTGAGCAAGCAGCTGAGAACCAATCGGATGAGCGCGATTTAACCTTATATTTCCTAGCGGGGATGAAAGTCTCGATTCCAGATTTTACCCAGGAGGAAGCCTTCGAAGCGCATTCTTGAACGGGGAGCTTAAAGACCACATCCCAGGGGACATCGCGAAGGAAATTCCGGAACGAGTCCCATTTATACCGTTGATAACAGAAAGATGTTCTGTTGGTAAGAGCTTCTTTGCTTGGAGTGGAGTAGATGTTGACACACTACAGCATGATCAGAGTTGCCAAGAGGACAGGACTCGGGGATGTAGGTGAAATCAGAGATGGAGAAGGGAAGCCTTACCGCCCAGGTTGTTGGAGAAACGTGTGAGAAAGTCAACTATTTGCGTGAGGAGTTAAGAGAGAAATTAAGGGTTTGTATGCCAGCAAGGTCAATTATAGAGATTTTAAGCCTCTTGGTATGATAGGCGTTTCCTCGAACACAAATATATGAGCAAACGGATAGGGAGAGATAAAGGAAGAATGGGTAGCTTACAGCATTGAGGAGAGATAGGCGGAGACACAAGTATGAGTGTCTGGAGATTCGAGAGAGAGCTTTCTAGGCAGTGGGAGATGGTCTTTGACGTAAACTCCAAGGCCATGCATGTGGGTTTGAGAGTCCTTTTCTAGGGAGAGGAAGGTAACCGGTGATCGAGAGGTCAGAGGATGGGATAGACGAGTCGAGGTTGATCTCACAGAGCCAGTATATCGAGAGACTTAATAAGGAACGATTCCACACTGCAGAAGTTGGTTCGAATACCACGGACGTTAGAAAAGGAAAGGTTAAAGAGTTTAGGTGATTTTTTTTTAAGAGCTGGTTTAGGTTTACTTTTTTTTTATCGTTGTCATGTTTGATAATTTAGGAAGTGAAAATGAGAAGCCGGAAGTAGAAGTAGCAGACGGTCATCGTCTGTGACGTGGGCAGAAAGGACCTGGCGCAGCCTGCAACATAATGTGATCTCAGGGTTGACCACTGGAGGTGAATTCAGGGATACCCTTCCATGCGCGACATGGCACTACAGACATCCCGGTAATATACAACTGTTGTTCAGCGCACCTGCTCAAGACGCTACACAAGAGTTAGGGCTCCTAACTGCCAGTCGAACAGCAACCAGAAAATTGTCAACCGTGTACCCTCAGAATGAATAGGCATTGTCACAGACTGCACACATCACAGGGGAATCACGGCTGTACTAGTACTGAAGAGAAGGGGAGGAAGAGTTCCGGGAACCCCTTCCTAAACAAGAAAAAAGGGCTGAGACTCCACTTTTGTTCACGAGAAGCGGGAGGATTATTGACGAAGCATTATGAAGGCCTACCTACCCCTATCACGCACACATATGCCCGCGCACACACACACACACACACACACACACACACACACACAAAAGCAGATTACCAGAAGTCCAAGCTTATAGCGGGCTTAGAAATCCTCAGCCATTTGATAGATAGGTCTCATTTTTTTTTTTTTTTTTTTTTTTTTTAGTCCTGCTGGCTTTCTAACGAGCCTGCTAACTCGGGAAATTTTCGACTGGAATACTTACCAATCACTATTTATCCAGCATTGCTCAATCCTACAGTGGAGAATGGCATGATATTCAAGTGAACCGCGTGGCTATTTGGAAGAAAGTAAACCCAGGCATATTTACGCCCCTTCCGTTAGCAAACGATCATATCGTTCAATTTGAAGGAGTCAACGAGAGAAAAAAAAAACATTCCAAGAATTTATCGAAACTTGTCAAAACAGTCAGGAATAAATTAATTTCAGTTACTTAGTAGATAAAGAAAAAATACTAAAAACATTTTGTGCGTGTATATATATATATATATATATATATATATATATATATATATTAAATGTGATGTACATTTGTATGTATATATGCATGTGTGCACATATATGTGTGTATATATATATATATATATATATATATATATATATATGATGACGTTATATCTGCTCCTGAAATTAATTTCAGTTGAGCACTCGGGGGTTGAGGTGTGGGTTGGTAAACAGTGACTATTATAGCTATATAGCGAGACTCTTCACGAAAGCGAATTGAGTCACTGTCAGTCACTGGGCATGTTTCTAAAAATAAATATGCTAAAAATCCACCTTCATACCTACCGTGCGCCGACGGCTTAGTGGTTAGACACCAATTCAGTCGGGTTTCGATCCTAGCTAGAGGCAACCGGATGTCTAGCCACACTGATGAGCTGATGAGTCTGTCTGTAAACAGCGAAATATATATGTATATGGATGACGTTATATATATATAAAGAGAGAGAGAGACACACAATTTCTTCAAATGTAGAGCAATATTTCATGTTTTCTTTTCATTTCTTAAAATGCCATAGAAAATGTCAAATTATAACTTTTTAACACAGACGGTACGTAGTTTGTCGAGTATCTTATTTAATTACTTTTCTTCCTTCAAAGTTAATGACTTGTTTCTTATGTGTAACATTGTTACAAGTTTACCTCCTTATCGTCTATGAAGTTCTTCTGTCGTCTATGATTCTAAATCTCTGTGTCATGACCTGTCACGTATGATTGCTTCTTCGTTTTTCCTCTTTCTTTGAACTTAGCGTAGGCCATTCCAATTGGTTGATCTGAATAAAAACTAACCCTGCTACCATCCCCTCCCTTTTCTTTTTTTTTTTTTTTTTTTCATCCTTCCTTTTCTCAGGAAAAGAGTGTGTGAAAATTGTATGTTGCTTTTAAATCTCAATAAATTGTCAATATTTAACAGTCTCACCACAAGGAATGTATGTGGCACAAGGCCGAGTTTAACGTGGGTTTCTCCGAGCCCGTAGGCTCGGCCAAAAATATTCCCTTAGAACACACATAAACGGGTTCAGGCCCTGTCTACCTCCCCGGACGAAACTTTGCCCTTCGGCATAGCCTCGTCCGGGTTCCTCTCTGCCAAAGCAGAGAGTTCGACAGAAGGCGCACACAGTCAGAGACTGCGTGTCGACTGTCTCAATAAATTGTCTACTCACCAGTTATTTCCTAACGCCTCTTAAGATGTGCTATTGCTCATAGAAACCTGTAGCGTCATTCACATGTTTTTAAATATTATCAAAGAATATACAGTGTAACTCGGATATAAGAGAGTTGTCGGACCGGAGAAGAAGTCTCTTATATCCGGGTTTGGTCTATTTTATATACATTAATACAGGCTCTAATTTGGGACCAGAGAAAATCTCTCTTATATCCGGTTCACACTGTATATATATATTTAAGTAATTCATTGAGTCTGATAGAAATCTCAACAGAATGCAGAAAGCACTGGACGGCCGTTTCGTCCTATATTTGGGACTCATCAGCAGTGCGCATCCACTACCGAGAATTGAAACCCTGACAGTTAGGTTGTCAAGCAAACATCATACCAACTGTTCCACCGGGCCTCGGTGACGAAGAGGTTGCATATCAGACTCAATATGGCGCTGCTCGCTCACATATTCCGTGGTGGAACTCTACTGAGTTCTCTGTAACCATAGGACTTTGCCCCCCTGTAGCCACGACTACTCTCACCAAGCCGCTCAATCTAGAGCATTAGAAGCCGGTTCAAGCAATGATATACACAGAAATTATTAGGAGGATTTGATAATTATATTTAATTAATTCATCGAGCCTGAGAGAAACCTCAACAGAATGCAGAAAGCACTGGACGGCCGTTTCGTCTTATATTTGGGACTCATCAGCAGTGCGCATCCACTACCGAGAAGTGAAACCCTGACAGTCAGGTTGTCAAGCAAACATCAAACCAAATATATATATATATATATATATACCTTTTAATAGTTTAATGGAAATTATAGCTTATATTGCAAAATAGCACAATCAATTAATAGATAGACATATCTCTGCTTTCTTGTACAGTCATGGAATTAGTCCGGTTGACACTGGTGTCTAAAAAATTGGTTGATTGGTCCAGTTTATAAATACGTTTGCATGTATCCACGCGATAGTCTCTTAAGTGATGTCTTATCCTTCTGCCAAAATTATAGTTGGTACATTATAAGCAATGCCGACAGAGAAAATGTCTGTGTCCCTTTGCGTGACGCCGTTGAGTAATAGGGTTTGTTAGTCAAAAGTACTACGTCCGTATTACGTATTAAACTGCGATCACTGACATATTTCGGAACACGAAAACAATTGGCACTGATAAAATTTCACAAACGTATGAAAGCAATAAATCCCTGGGATATTGCAAACAACGCATCCTCAGATTAAGTCCTGATAGAATATTTTTATATCACAACGCATAGCTGCATAGCTAAAAAGCGAGAAGGCTGATGATTGCTCTCAAAAATTATAGTCCAGGCATGTCTACAGACACGTGTTTCACCCAAGAGGAATAAAAAGAACGTCATCGTATAAAAATAAAATGTGCTGGTAGCTCGTCAATAAGCATATATCCATTTTCAATAAAGAAGTGGTTGTCGCCTGATGGGATGTACAAAAATAAAATGATTCATTTAGATTTTGAAGTCAAAAATACGAATAAAAAGCATTGATTTTACTGATTTTTCAGCAACGTCAATTTCTTATTGATTAATTTTTTGCCGCTTGTCAACCATTTACAGTTTATTTAAACCCATAAATTGTTTTTTTAGATTAAAATAATTTTTTCAGATAATGATGATTTACGGATAAAACTACTACTATTTAACCCATAGCTGCGTGACAAAAAAGTTGATTCTTCTCTTTCCCAAGGCTATTTGTGCGTACGTGACTGTAACGAACCTGAGTGGAACTCGGCTTTCCGACTTCCAATTTCGAGCCGTTATCCATTACACCATTTGCACATCCAAGATTACAGCACTTGGTGTTCTGAAGCTGTCACCTATGTAGGTACTGACCAGGTTCTACGTTGCTGAACTTTACTGTTTCAACGTGATCTGACTTTAAGCCCTTTATTATTATACTCTATTCAAGAGAGTATCACTCCACACAAGGAGCCACCTTTGGAATGTATTTTCCAGACTCTGATATTAACCATACCTATGCCTATTTTTATTTAAGTTTAAACATGACCTATCTTTAATTCATTGCCATTTTTCTTTTTGATTGATAATCAAAAAAAAAAATTGAATTGACCTCCCATAATGCTTTGCTCAGAAAGCTATCTATTTATCAACTGAGTCCGACACTACACCACACCTTGAATTATCGAAAATTTTCCGCGAACTATATCTCTGTTCTTCAAACAGAGTATATTCATGATTTTTAGATAAAATAACTAAAATCTCACCCATAGAATACTGACCTTGCAGAACGTTGCTCAACTTCGATGATGAAGCAGTAGGCGTTGTTTTTACGTACTTCAACCGAAAGTCAGACGAACCGGGAAAGGTAAGTCAAGAGGTCAATCCAATAGAAGATCAAAGGCTACGAGACAGACTGCTGCTTTTAATGACGGCGGTAGTGGGTTTAGTGGTGGGAGACGTCGGAAAACGGCGGGAACTTTATGGCACTTGTCCGCTGTTGATGAGAATGGAAGAAACCAAGACGGTTGTAATGAGGAAAATGAAAGGAAGATGACACTGGAAGATAATGATGTGTGGGTCAGTAGTAAAGACGCACAAAATAATGGCGGAGGTAGACAATTGGAGGATTTTTTTTTCATGGCAAATGTGAATTAGACAAGCGAATGAAGTGGAAATGATAGAAAATTGGTTGGGCTGGATAAAGAAAAATATAAAAATTAATTGTGGTTGGCAGATTATTTAGTATTTACTCATCTGAACATACTCTGTTTCCAGGCTACACTTTCATGGAATACGAATAAATATCGCAAGCAATGATTAAATAAGTCATAAATAATCATCTAAATTGTAATCATATATAGGAATTGACTGATAGATAGAGGAATTTGTCATTTGATTCAAATTTGGAAGTGGATTGGGTTCAGAATCTTTAGCAACACCTCGTAATATAAACTATTATGCGGAATGGCCAGTAAAGTGTGTGTTTGTTGTGGGCTGTCTTTCTATATTTTTAATCGACGGTCTTACCCTCGTGATTCGATTCTGGATTTTAATAACTGTCGGCAGCAAATATATACATGTATCTCAACAATCCATATAGACAATCTAATAGATCTTTATTATCTATGTTCATATCTATGATCATAGGTATATATATATATATATATATATATATATATATATATATATATATATATATATATATATATTAATCATGCATACAAAAACAGATATAGAAGTTAAGGATTTAAATTCTGTTTTTTGTATGAATGATTCATGTGATGTAAATTGTACTGCACAACATACTTGTTATATATATCTCGGAGCAAATATAGTTAGGTAAGGTAACAAGATGTGAACAAATACTTTCTATGCGAAATTCGTATCTATTTCTTGTTAACCATGTTTGCCGTAGTCTTTGAATATAGAATCCAGTAAAGTCCGTAATGTGTTCAATATCAGAGGTTGGCAGTGAAGATTCGGTGAAAGTAGCAGCCGGTAAGTAATTCTTTAAGTCTTCGATATCAGAGGTTGGCAGTGAAGATATTTTGGGAAAAAAAACAAAATGGCTGCCTTTATACACGTCGGATTGAATATTTTGAGCTTTCTGATTGGTTAACCCTTCTCTTGGTGGACTATAAAATGAGTCAGCTCATTTATATATTCAGAAAACTGTAACATTTCCCTGCACTATATTCAACAAAATTCTTACAAAATCTAGCCTCAATGACGAATCAACAATAGAGAATTGCTAATGGTACATTCTAAAGAGGCGTAGAACCAAGTATAATGGATCACGTAATGAATAAATAAATCCGGATTTCATGCCAACGTTAAAGGATCCCTTAACACGCCAATGGGTGGTGAAACAATAACCTATAATAATTCATTTATACTAGTGAATTAGATCTCCCTTCGTGGCGTTCTTTTGAAAAAAATTTAATCATCATGTTCAAAAATGCGCATTTAACGTCTCCTCCTGGATGAAAGCCGGCATCGATGCTTTCATTCCAGCAAGGTAATACCAAGATAAACCGCGTTCATCCGCTTAGTTCTCAGCTGCATGTTCGGCTGCTATAGCCCACAGGAATCACTTCTTCTGGCTGTACAAGATCGGCCTGTATGATTGCAACAGACGTCTCTTTGTCTCGGTTCGTAACGAGTGCAAGCGTGTCCGTAATGAAGTGAAAGTTATTGTTTGCTGATAGAATGAAACAACGTATAGCATCTTACAAGTCCGGTTCTATAGATTATTGGCGGCTCTGCAAGTGTATGCCAAGCAACAGCAAATCCACAATCCCTCCTCTATTCAGTCAATTCGAAGTCCTGTTGTCTACATCAGATAAGGCTGAATGCTTTGCTCGGAAATTTTCTTCCAACTCAGTACTCGAATCATCAGGTATATCCACACTTGATTTCCCTCTAGATCTGAGGCTATACTGAGTGATATGCGCATAACCCGGTCAATAGTCCCTGACATCATTTCTAAATTAGATTCCCATAAGGATACCTGCCACCACCCTCAATAAATGCGTTGGATCCAGTTCTCTACAACTATTGCATAGCTGCCTCTTGCTTTTCAGCTTGTTGGAAGTCCTCCTCTACCTTACCTGTTTTTAAGAACTCTTGAAAATCTTCTGATCCCTCTATCACCCTTTTAGTCCCCTACAGTATTTCGGCAAAGTATTCGAGGCTTTAATCAATGCTAAAGTGATTAAGTATCTTACAGCTCACGACCGACTCTGACAAACAATATGGTTTCCGTTTTGGCCTGTCTACCGCTGACGTGCTTACAGCCATCAATGAATATGTATATCGTGGTAATAACTGCATAGCTTGGGCCGTGGCTACAGTTAAAGGTGCTTGACAGGATTTGGCATGCTGTCTGCTACGTAAGCTTCACGGCTACGGCATTACAGGATTATTTGATTTAATCTAATCATTCGAATTGAATCGTGAAATGAATGTCGTTCTGAACGGGTTTGCTTCCAGATCATTTCAGATGAACGCGGGTGTTCCTATCCTGGATCTTATGTTGGTTCTGATTTTTCTCAGTGGTATTCCTGGTGTCATCAGTTCCCAAGTAGGCAATTGTGCAGATGACATTATCATTTACCCCTGTCTCAGTAGAACATCCGTCATAGCTGACAAAGTTAACCTGGCCGCTGCACTTGAAAAGGACCTCCAATCAGTGGTTAACTGGGACAGGAAATGGCACGTAAATTTTAATGCCTCCAAAACTAAACTTCTCTTATTTAGCCACCATAGAGAAATTTCCCTGATCGCCATCAGCATGACTGATGCTCGATTACAGCTGAGCGTCTCACTGCACCTTTTTGGCCTCACATTTTCAACTAACTTGAAGTGGAACAACTACATAGAATTAACAGCTGCATCTACTGCAAGGAAAGTTGGTTTATTGTGTTGTGCCAGGTTTTTCTTATCAGAGTCCATCTTGCACATTTACAAATCTACCATTCGTCCGTGCATTGAACTGTTGCCATAGCAGGTCTGGTACCCCAGCTGTTCATCTCGAGGTTCTTGACGAAATCCAAAGTAAGATCTCCAATATAATCGATCCTGACTTGGCATCTCGACATCACTTTCTCACAGCCGTGATGTGGCTTCCCTCTGTCTTTTCTACAAATATTTAACGAGCTTTTTTCCATGGTGCCCCGACTGCATGAATTTAATCGTGGTACTAGTTTGGCATCTACGTCCCACTCTGTTACCGCTGAAATAGTTAAATGTAACCGCCACTTCTACTCCAACAGATTCTTTTCTCGCACTTGCTTGCTTGAAAACTACAATCTTCAAAATTTAAATGCAACGTCAATCGCCATCTTCTGTTGTCTTGAACCTCATCTTTTATCATTTCCTCAATTCCCCTATACCCAGGCTTTTCTCTCACTTTCACTCTCTGTAACCACCCACCCCCTGCGTACTAGTGGTGCACCAGCCTTCTTTGGGATGATATGATTAAAAAATATCATAAATATTTAAGTATAGATTAACAAATGCCTGAATAATTTAACAGTATTTAATTTATAACATAAAAATTGAAATTTAAAATTTTATGTTTATTTGGTAAAACTCTTTGTCTATTGTAGCAACAATCTACAGTCTGAAGAAGGATTGTCTAACAAAGGTAACTTTAGTATACAGCGTGCCATGGATAAATTGTTGTCTAAATGATGCAAAGATGAAAATAACACTGACATCTCACTTAATAAATATATTTACCAAAATTGCAGTAAAATATCTTGAAATACTAAAGAGCAAATTTATTCAATAAAATCGCCATTGGCTTCAACCACAGCCTCTAGAGGCCTTCGGAATTTCCTGTAAATCTTCTGAACGGTCTATTTATTTAAGTTGGTAAACGCTGCCGTAATTCTTGCCTTCAGTTCCTCTTTGGTGTTACAAGGAGTTTTGTTGGTCTCTTGCTCAAATTCGATCTGCTTTACTTTCATTATCACCATTAAACTCGTCCAACTATTTCCGAAACCTCTGCACTGTCCTCAAATTGACACCCAAACACTCTGAAATATTCGTATTGGAGCTTTCAGCGCGAATGCCAAACAGTACAGTATGCTATCTGTCTATATTTCTGAGATGAGGTATTATGTACACTATTTCAGGAGGTTGGAATGTCGAACTGAACCCTTTATTCGTTCTCTGGGACACCTGGCATAGTGAATAAAGGCATTGGTTAGATCCAGTGACAGAACCCAAAGAGTATGAGTTCAATACCCGATATCTGACATCCATTAAAGATGACGCGTGGAACTAGAACAGTCTACCCCAGCGAACGAAATAAAGGGTTCAGTTTGACATTCCAACCACCTGAAGAAGGCCGAGGCGTACAACGGCCGAAACGCTGTAATAAATATGGCGACAAAGATGAGGACAATAGTCTGAATAATGGACTACTAAAGCTGCAATACATGTGGTAACTTTGATTCTAATGGGTTACGAAACTCGTGATCGTGATATTGTGGTCATAGGAATCAACTGTCAATTTCATATCCCAATAAAATATTCGCGCTAAATGGCGCTACTCCTTTAGTGGTTTGTATATATAGGTCATTGGGGGATTAATGAAAGTTAAGATTACTTTATTTATATATTTCATTTTGTTTTGTATTGTTTTCTTTCGTGTATTTTTCTTTGGATCTAAATTCTGGTATCTTTCTTTTGTTACGATAAAAGTCTGTGTCTCAGATTTCTTTAAACAAACAATATTTTAAATATTTTTCTTTCAACTTTCTTCAAACAGACAATTTTTTAATGTTGAAAGCAACTTCAATAACTGCAAATAAATGTATTTTAAAATATCTCTACTTTCACAAACACTTCATGAAACTAAATGTAAACGTTAACACAACAAATTTGACCCAACAGGCTACGGGTGGTCTAGTTTGGAATAAAGTTTATTTGGTTTAAATTATGGGATTATATTTAGACATTTTTGTAATGATTGTAGGTAGCAGAGTAGGAATTTGTTTTCGTACCTGTATCCTTCTCCTTCCTCCACTTCCCATAATTCTCTATAGAGAGAGAGCCTGCTAAAGGAGTGGTAACACTTGGTCTAAAGATTTCATTGAGGCATGAAACTGTCATCATATTATGTTGACGCCTGCGTAGTATTGATCCCTATATCAATACGGTCTTGTCTGGACTGTTCTGTCATCTCTTACCAGCCAGTCCTTTTATAAAACTACCATGTCAGTCTAGTTTAAGAAAACAGGTATTTAAAGAGGTATTGCTACCCAAATACACAATTCTCTCTCTTACTATCGCGATGCTAACGAATACTCGTTATCACTTTCGTAATGCTCGTTGTAGTAGAGACTTTGCAATCGCAGATACAACTATAGTACGCCGTTGAACAATACTGGTGTCAGACGCCTTCGAATATCACTCGCACTAATAGTGCTTGCTCGATAATACTCGCTCGAATAGTAACCCGAGTAGTGATCTGAATATAGAAATAGTATAGAGAATAGCGATCCGTATAGTAATAGAGGATAGAGTAGAAATAGTGATCCGTATAGTAATAGAGGATAGACTAGAAATGGCGATCAATTAGACAGACGCTACCTCCCATAGATGCGTTTCCTCTATAGTCATATGGTTTGCTTAATTCAATAATGGGATCGTCTGTGTTTGCCACTGGCGATCTATGTTCAAACTCAAGTGTCAGCAGCAACACTTTAGTCCTATATAACACCATCACTTTGAGATGACTTCCTATGGAGTCCATATTTCTTCAGCTTCGGTTCAATATTCAAATGTTTTGTTGCTGTTCATTTTCTTACACTGTACCTCTTTGGTTCACTAATTTCTGGTGGCCTGGGTACGTCAAACATGTCATACAATATTTCCATCGGTACCTCTTTTAGTGGACTTACTAAATTAGTGAATCCTCGTTTTAACTGATTATGGTGTCACTTATGTTCCCACCTTTGTCCCTGTACCATCTATGTCATTTTGTCGATCAGTTTTCTTATAACGCCATCTTCCCAGAATTCTTTCTCATGTTGGTTCATTTTAAAAACACTTTATATCACCAGGTTTAAAATATTTATATTGTTTTGATTCCTTGATGTTCTGGTCTTCCGTTCTGGTAGTAATTTGTTAAATACGGACTTAATCTTCCTGGCGAACATCAACTCTGCATGCGACATTCTAGACACGGTTTGGTGTTATTCTGTAAACACTCAAAAATTGTTGTAGCATTATTTCATCTGATTCCTCTCCCTCCGACTTTTTAGTGTTCTTTTAAAAGTATCGACAAACTGTTCCGCTTGTCCGTTTGATCTTGGATGATAAGGGAGAGTTGTAATATGTTGTATTGCTAATGATTTGCAAAAATAAATTCACTAGACGTGAATTGAGTCTCGTTATCTGAAACGATAGTCAGAAACACCGAACCTTGCAAAAAACTCGTGTCGGAAATTCGTCGTTACCGAGATAGTCGGTCTTCTACATTTCAATATTTCTGGCCATTTAGTGTAACTATCGACTACCACTAGATAGTATGCTCTGTTTAACGGTCCTGCCAAGATTATATGAATGTTGGACCATGGCATATCGGTTTTCGGCCATGGTTGAATTTTGATAGGCGGTGACTTAGCTGCCAGAAACAACCTCTGCATGATTTCACTAATTTTTCGATATCTTGATCCATTTTTGGCCAATAAGTATAATACCTCCATTAAGGATTTTCATTCTAGAAATTCCTAGATGTCATGTTTAAATTCTTTTAGCGTACTTTTTTGACGATGCTAGTATCACAATTCTTTCTGCGTATATAAGTACATTATTACATAATAAAAATGCATTATTTCCAGTAATATTTTTCTTTAAATCTTAACTGGTTCTTCATTTTCATTATAAAGTCGTCTTTTTCCGACTTAACTCTTATTTCCTCCAATGTTATGGGCATAGCAAATATGAGTATTTATCATTGCACCCATACGTTTTATTTTTTCTCAATTTTTTGTATCTGCAACACGTACTAATCATCCACAGTCGTAACATTTTTGTTCTTGAAAAAACAATCACTTTTAAAATGCTTACCTCCACATGACATGTATTAGGTATTGAGGGGATTTATCATCTTTTTTTTTCCTGTCCTGTTAGGATTTGAAAAACGTTTATAGTTTTCCTCTTAGATAGTCGGACACTATATACCTGTGAATTGTCTTTTTCTCAATCCTTGCGGTATCGAGTTTCAAATTCACAATATGTTGACATTCTTCCGCTATTTTATGCCGACTTAATTTGAAATCCATTTCTAATTCAGCAAGTATCCTGCATTCTATCTCCGCGTCCTTATTAGAAGTTAAAGCTGTACAAATATCCGGCATTTAAATAAATCAGGAGTTAATTCATTTAACTTGAACTTTTCACATTCTCAATTCACGACTCCTGCATAAGTGACAAAATCTTCATCGTCGGACTTTACTAGGTTAAGTCATTGCCATCGTGTATTAAATAATGAGCTCCTATTAAGAACGATTTTTGATAGAATTAGAATAGGTTCACCATAATTTCTCCTGTTTTTTTTTTTTTTTTTTTTTTTTTTTTTTTGTTTTTTACGGCAAAATATAATTCACATATTTTTCATATTCCGCAGAGGACAATTTCCGTAATGATAAACGAACCTTTTCATCATTCCAATGCGAACAATCCCTTTTGAAGATCCCTTTGTATCTTCTATAATAAGCTAGAAAAGTTATCCCATCATGTGGATTGTATACAAATTCGCCGATTGAATTAACAACAGCATCTGGAGTGAATGAATCTGAAGTTTTTTTTTCTTTCATGGTTTTGGTAAACAACTCAAAAACTTCTGTTGTTGCTGTTCAATTTGTTTTTGTTGCTGCAAATTTTGTTCTTGTTGTAATTTTTGTTTCTGCAATTGTTATTGTTGCTTCTGTAGCGCCAACATTTGAACCATGATAGCTTTTAGTTCTTCCATTTTGCTAAATTCTGCTGAACGAATCCTCATGTAAGCTCGAGGAAACCTTGCGAATCCTTGTTGACACTTTTGCGATGCCAACGAATACTCGTTGTCACTTTCGTAATACTCGTTGTAGTAGAGACCTTTTAATCCCAGATACAGCTATAGTAACGCCATTGAGTAATACTGGTGCCAGACGCCTTCGAATATCACTCACACTAATAGTATTTGCTCGATAATACTCGCTCGAATCCGTATAGAGAAAGTGTGTAGTGAACAGAGTAGAGAATGCAGATCCGAATAGTAATAGAGGATAGAATAGAAATTTTTTTGCATAAAATACAAAATTATGGCACGAGGCCGAAGTGGCGAAAGGCTGGTCTTTCACTAACTATCCTAGTTAACTACTATCACGACCCATTCTTTCAATACAATATACTCAATCACCACAAGAACTTGTCCATCATTTCCCAATCCTACATGTACCACAATACCACATATTCACAATGGACCTATAAAACACTCCATAATGTAAAAATTTATAATGTTCAGAAATATATAAAAATTTCATGAAACATGAAATGATGGGGAAGGAAGATGAACCCAGAAAAGAAACTATGTTGTAGGACCGTCCACGCCTCAAAATAATAAGCGTAGCCGCTGTATTCTGCCGATAGACAGAATCAAGAAGAACGCTCAGTAATGGAATGGGAATGATAAAAATAAATGACGGAATGGGAGAAAAAAATCAAAGGCTGACCCTGTCGAGATAAAAAAAAAAAAAAAAAAAGTAGGGGACAAAAACAAACTGGGGAGTTTGGGAATCTTAACATGGGCCATAACAAAAGAGAATGCCAGGAAGCGGGCCAAGAACAACACCTATTCACATTAACTAGGAAAACAAATAGTGACAGGGGGGTTCCACAGGAAACCGAACCGTTGCATTAAGGGGACGTAAAATTAAGACTAGCCCCGTCCACACGGACCAGGCTCGACTCCGTCACCCACCTTTCGCTGAAACCTGTCGAATTCAAACGTTTTCGATCAGATCTGATTTTCGCACTAAGCTGATGCTTAAAGAAAACAGCCAGATCCTGATACGAATAACGTTCATTTCGCAAGATTCCCTCCTTTGGTGACGTCCACACCACCATTCTTGCCACGGCTAGCAACGCAAAAAATACAATCCGTCTTACACCAGGGAACGGGGGCGAGACATTATCACACGCGTAGACGAGATCGATGGGCACGAGCCGATCGGGGACGATACGAGCCGTCAACTCGCCGACATAATCCCAGAAAGAGCGCACCTGAAGACAATGGTAAAAGGCATGTGAAGCCACTTCCTATAAGCCAAGGTCACACTGATGACAATCTGAGAAATCTGCCTCACTCCATCTGAATGTTACGTCATTGAGAGGTAACACGTCCCGAATCAATCGCCAGCTAAGCGAAAACTCAAGGTTGCTGAGAAAATCTGCCGCTGGCGCCCAAGACCAAAAAGAGCGCAACTCTGATGCCGACAAGTCTAGCCGGTCACACAGAGGATCGTTCGCGACCCCCTACACCAATTCATGATACAATAGTGTCCGAGGCCGAGAAAGGTCACTGGACCGAAGAATGGCCTTCAAAGTCAACTAACACTCGCTGAGAAAACTCTACAATCCTCCGCGACGGCGTTTACCCCAAGAAATGGCTTGGTAGGGCTTCCCTAACTCTAACTCCAGCTTGTCCCTTAGCCGGCGAAGGAGGGGCTCCAATGCCAAAGTGTAAATACAGGCAATAGTAGGAACCACTGTCGGACCGACCGAGTCAGGGCAAAAGCGCTCGACCGCCTTCCGTTAACCTGTACCACAGCACTGGGGGAGCGATACAGGAGGCTAATCCACTTGCAGAAGTCGGGTTCGAATCCGGCGACCTGTAGGGCAGCAGCCAGGTACTGATGGTCAACCCTGTTACATGACTTTTATATATATATATATGAGAGAGAGAGAGAGAGTTGTAGATCAGATATGGATAGGAATCTGACAAGATGATAAAATGAAAACATTTAGAAAATTAAAATTTATTAAAGCTTCGTCAGGGATCGATATAAAAATGAAAAGCAATGTGACAGAGTATTGGTATGTTATGATTTTTTGTGGGTGTTCTTATTGATTAGACACGCGTCACATGTATAAACTTAATAGATAAATTTTGAACGTTAAAGTGTGTGATAGTGTAAGAGTGTGTATGTAAAGAAACACTTGTTTGACTCGGTGTATGTTGGACAGTGACGTTAATTCCTGTAAGTGTATAATTCTTGTGTCTGACCCATTGTGTCCGGGATCAGCAGTGCATCCCACAAGTTAGGCAGAGTCATCACAAAAATCCTAACTCCGTTCTTAAGCACAATCAGTACAACACACATCAAACATTCAGATGACCTATTCCAAAGAACACGAAACATAAATATGACCCACATGTCTATGGTAAGTTTAGACATCAAATTACTATATACCCATATACTCAGCACGAAATGTCTTAGTATATTAAGAAATCACTTCAAAAAAATCTACGCAAAAGCTTCCTCTACTGTCCACAAAATTATAAACATATGCAAATTAATTACTAACCACTGTTTCTTTTTTTTCAATAACATTTTCTACAAACAAAAATTCGGTTTATCCTTAGAGTCTCCTATCAGCGGTGTTCTTGCTTATCTCTTTCTAGAATTCTTAGAAGCCCCCATTTAAACATCTGATACCTATCAGCTCTACTTACCTAAGATACATTAATGACGTCATCTTATTTTATCTCCGAGATATTAACCTTTTAAACATAATAATAATAACTCAATAATGTTGAACCCACCATCGAATTCACACACGAACAACCCTCTACGTTTCCTCAACATCTTAATATATAATAATGATGAATTAGATACCAAATAGTTTACCGAAAACCTACAAACAAAAAAGACATAATCAATTTTATTCCCACCATAACCAGAGAATAGAATCTGGACTAATCATGGGGTTTTAACTAAGAGCCCTCAAGATATGTAGGTCTGAATATCTAAATGAAGGAAATAGAAATATATAGAGAAAATAAGGAATATATTGAGAAAACATTCAAACTTCTTCAATACGCACACCATTTCATCCTCAACGATAAAATAATAATAAATCCATACAGCCAAAAGTCAGATACTCCTCAAAATTACACAAAATTTATATTGCCTTCCAACACCTATTCGACTAAACTCGCACATGAATTAGCCAACTTTAACACTAGGATCGTTGCCATCACCTCCAAGACAATTGTAGATATAATTAGGAAGAAAAATAAACCAAAAATCATTTCTAATGTCGGAATTTATCAGATAAAGTGTCTACAGTGCAAAACCATTTACGAGGGGGTGACATCACGTTATCTAAAAACTCGGATCGCCAAACATAAGAGAGACGACTTACGTTTAAACATACGTTCTAAATTTCTCGTCTTACATCGAAACAACGTGGGAGTTAACTTTGATTTCACTAATGCCAACCTAATTAAAAAAAGAACATAACCCTTTAAGGAGAAATTATTTTGAAAATATATTTATAGAATTAATACCAACTATAAACTTCTCGCTTTAAACATTGCATCATATCAACATCTTTTTACAGACCCATTATTCATGAATCTAATACATAAAATAATGAAAATTTACATATCCTTTTCAAAATGCGCATGAATACTTTAATGATAAATCCAACCCAAACAAGATTATTAAAATATCTTGCTGCTTTTCACCGACCAACACAGAGTTGACAGCCACATTCGCCCATATATATATATATATATATATATATGTGTGTGTGTGTGTGTTAATTAGCTGTTTCCTCATAAGTAAACATTAGGTATTCATTGACCGAGCAACCAGTATTATCATCGGTTGAAATTTATAAAATCTTTCTCTTGAAACAATTTTTTTACCAAAATAGGTTTTCTCTGATCCAGTAGCTGTTATCGTTCTTTCAAATATTGATGGGGTTTCCTTACTAACCTTAGGTTTGAAGTAGTCTGGAATGTCAACATCTTATTAAATGACATTATTCTCTCTTCGAGTTAAATGTGCTACTCATTTATTTGCTGCTGGTGCTGTTTATAGTTCTTAAGTGATGTGGTTTCTGTGATTTGATACAGTTCTTGCTGTAACGTCTGTGAACCAGTTTCGAAAAAAGACGGTTTTCGCTAAGAGCCACATGACTCGCTCACATCAAAGATCAATAAATCTGACATAAAAATTCAGCTGCTAATTTTCTTATGTGAAAGTTTCAATGTATGTTCTTATTGTATATAATTTAACGTTGGGTTAAGAGCAATGGCGATGATAGATAATCGTTATATATATATATATATATATATATATATATATATATCTTGCTCTCGTTCGGTGATTGAGCACTATGAGTAAAGGGAAATTTTAAAACAGTAGCTGCTTTTCATCGCTCTTCATATATGAATTGAGAGCTCTGGCTGCTGATTTGGCGTTTATATACATCACGTATATAATACGTTAAATGATTCCCTTTCTCCGCCGTGCGCCGATGGATTAGGAGTAGAGTCTCTGACGGAGGCCAAATCGGCCAAGTTTCAATCCCGGCTTGAAACAAACAGATGTCTAGCCACACTTATGTGCTGAAAAAATGTTTTTTATATCCTTAAAATACGTATTTGCAGATTTATATGCTCATATAGATGTATGCAATTGTTGTTAACAATTTGTTATATATATGAGAAAAGAGAGCTCAGTATCAGGGTTAGAGGGTTTATAGTATTTATTAAATAGTATAGACATAGAAATCGACAGTGCATGGTGAGTGGCAGTTTCCCGTCTTGGCTTCAATTACAAAAAATTTTAAAAGAATGCATATTTGCGAAGCTAAAAATGGCAACCAAACTGGTGTCATAAGTTTTATTGAAGGTTGCATTCGATCTAGCCATGTTAAATAAGTACAAATATATCTATTAGATAAATAAAGGCAATTAACAAATATACAAATATAGAAAGTGCTATCAAAAATTTCATGCAATTTGACTAGTAAATGTTTTTCCCCCAAATAAATTTAATTTCGAACTTTCCCTCGCATCCATACATACAGTGATCACACAAAGGAGATCTGCTCTCTAAAGGCAGTGGGTACAATCCGTACAACATTTGACTTACAAACTTTGTTCACATTTCCTGAACATCTTAGTAGCACTTAGTGTATAAAGACAGAAAAGCACTTGAAGAACTGATAAGATCAATAAACAAAGTATTCAGTTATACCGATATGTTCAAAATCAATCAAGTTCAAACTTGCATACGTGAGCAGTCATGCTTACTGGTTAGACCAACATATTAAACCAGAAATAGAGGCTAAAGTTTTGCCAATATTATCTTTTGATACTGATTAAATAAGAATTATTATTAATAATAATAATAATATACGATCAATAATGATGTGTTTTGGATTGATAAAAAGATGTGAATGTAAAGGGATAAATGAACAGACATAGATGAACAGATAAATAGATGAACAAACTGATATATAAAAAAAAAAACCTTTGGTTCATCAATATGTATGTAGTGTGATATAAGAAATGTATTTATTTTACACCTCATATATTTTTCAACACAATTTCCACCCTTCTACTTAAGCTGTTCATATCTCTTCTCTATTAATGATATCTTTCGATGATACAACAAAAATTTCACAAGAAATTGCATCTAAAATCTGTTTCACGCTTCAGATATTTATCCCTTCTCGTGCATGCATGTTTATATATGGCAGATAAGATATATAAATTTATATATCAGAGTAATAGTGGTTAAATGAATAACAAAATGGAGAAAAACTCTTGTATTGTTGTAACCTAGGGAAGGTTACTGAATAGAATAATCACATGAAGTTTGGTAAAGAACGAAAGCACATATATGATTCGCCAGCAGCGCGTAAACGTTGTCAACTGCTAGAAGTGAGTCAAGGGAATCCCACAATGAGTCTCCAACTGCAGGATATCTATCAACCGTCCCACGCGATCAGATGTGGCACAAGGCCGAATTTAATGTGGTGTATCCGAACCCGTAAGCTCGGCCAAAAATTCCCCGTAGACACTGTATAGAACAGGGTCGGGTAGATGTTTCCCGAGACGAGACTCTGCTCTTCAACATAGCCTCATCTGGGGATCCTCTCTGCACTGAAGCAGAGAGTTTGACCATCACATCTGAAGACTGCAGACCAACATACAGTATTTACTACTGTATTTATGCAAATGTGAATATACCCATTATCGTCCACAGCGTTTTTTCCAAGAACGATCTTCTATCACGCTATATATATATATATATATATATATATATATATATATATATATATATATATATATATATATATATATATACAAATATAGATAACTATACTCGTTTCGAAAAACCCTCGAATTTTTTATTTGCCAATAATCAAATTAATCTCGAGGGTAAAAAGGTTTTAAAAAAAGAAAGAGCTACAAACATGAAAGTCTGTCGAAAAAAATCGTACAGATGCAGGTTTGAATCCCAAAGAAAAAACCCCGATACGAGTAAACAACTAACAAAATAGCTCAATACAACGGTGGGGCAGACCTAGATACACCTAGTGAGCCAAACAAACCTACCTAGGTTTCACCTAAACGGATCGTCAGGGAAATTTGGCTGACGATCCGTTTAGGTGAAACCTAGGTAGGTTTGTTTGGCTCACTAGGTGTATCTAATATATATATACACCCCACCGATAGCGCAACACGAAGTTTCATGCACAACGCATCTCTTCAGGTGCTGAGTATAAACTGTCCGTAACATAATTTAAAATTAAATAATATATGTGGTTATCGCAATGTTGGCGTAGTTATATATAATACTTGAATTATATTTTTCTAATTTTGAAAATTATATTGGCATTTAAATTAAACGAGATTTGTGTGTGTGTATACACATGTAAAAATAATTAAATAATAGCTCCCTTGTATTACATTGAACAGTTTTATTAATACTATATGTGCTGTATATATATTATTTTATACATTTATATATATATATATATATATATATATATATATATATGATCAGACTGACGCTATCGATAAAATTATTACTCTGAACGAAACACATGACTAAGTTTTTCCCTTCGCTTACCCACATACATAGAAATAAATTTGATACGAACGAATAGACATAAACCTGGATAGATTAATAAAGAAAGGAAATGAACAAATGCGAATAATTGAAACTCCAGGGAAGATAAGAATAAGTAAAATGAGCCTCACCTACCTGGCAGACAAACAGAAACAAAAATTTCTTATTGCTAAGTAAATATAAGTACGAATCAGTTTGATATTTCATAAGCAGAAGGAAATGATTTTTATCTTGAGAATTTCTTGTAGACATATTTTCGCTCTGCCTATAAGTGTTATGAAAGGAAATAAGTCTACGACACCGTCACTATCAGTCTGTCCATTTGCAAGAAAATAAATTCAATGGACACTATTTGTCATTTCCTCGGGATCAATACGTCTCCTATAACATTGGTGACGTAACTGTAAAGGATTGGACACAGACGGACGATGCCGAGAGGTGTGAACAAAATAATAAAACGACTCTAGACGACTGTCATTCAGATGTTTCTGTCATCGTAATAAAGTCTTTTGTAACATAAGGTGAAGGGAAAAAGAAAGATGCTTGAAAAAATATACACCGTATATACTCGAGGATAGGTCGCACTATTTTTTTTTTTTTTTTTTTTTTTTTTACCAAAATTTCGATAAAAATCAGGGGTGTGAGCTATCCACTCGACATCATAGAGAATCTGAAGCAGACTGTGGTGTATCAGTTGTCCAGACGAGTGCCCTGGGTTCGAACGAGAGAAAGGGAGAAAATTAATTTTTCCCAACATTTCGATTTTACGCAAGCGCTTCTTCCAACAGTACCGCGTCAAAGATCGAATAAAAACGATCGAACTGCACTGCTCATATTCACCATTTATTATCTGATTTACGAAGAAAGACTATAATTTTCAAGTGATTTTAGGACTGAAGTGATTACCGGTAGCTAAATTCTCGTCTAAACAGAGTAGCCCCCTCGGTAAGTAAATACCACGCAATTACAACCAACCACTTTTCCTGTTTTAATATATGTAAATCAGTCAGTTACGTGCAATGCTTGATACATGACTGACGAGGCAGATTCTGTCTTGCTATTTACCCATAGCTGGGGCAGAAGAGGATTCGTACCTTTCCCAAGGGTATTAGCACGTGGATTCAACTGGAATTTGAACTCGTCTCCCCGATTCCTCAATCCGAGCCTCTATCCATTACTCCACCGTGTCGATGTAAATACATTGAAATAAAGGTGAATATTTGAAAATATTTAACAAATAATATTATATTTACTTTGAAAAAGGGCCATGTAACTCCCCAGATTATAGTGCGACCTATCAGCGGGTCACCGCAAATACCTATTTTGACAACCTCAAACTAAGGGCGCAACCTATACGCGAGTATATACGGTAGATAGATAAAGAGATAGAATTTTAAATTAGTGTGGAATTAGCGGGCTGAGTTCTAATTCACGGGTTGTCATCTTTTTATCGCTATCTACCAATGAAAAGCTAAGCGTTAAAAATGCCGAAGACGCTAGACTAAATCAAACATCTAGATGCAGCCGACGTCAAAATTTAAATTTAAAACTGAGCATCTCTGTATATTTAACGTTTCGATGTATAAACTGTAACCGGCGTTTAATGTATTTCTTCCACACCTACGCTCATATGCATGACATTGACTCCATCTGTGTAACTGTTATTTATTTTCTCGTAACGAAACGTGTCATTGAAATTCTCTTATTTTGTCATTCGATATTAGTCTGATATATTGATTTGTTTATCATATCTTCCATATATAAAACCTCGATAAAGAGACAGTTGGCTCTGAGACCTCAGTTTATTCTATATTTTAAGCTTTTCGCTTATATATGCACGCACAAACAGTAAATATACATGCATATATATTCTGCCTTTATATATCAATAGTATCTCTCTTTGCCAATCTATCTGGCCCCTCGTATATATGTATGTATATATTATGTATGTATGTATGTATGTATGTATATATTATGTATGTATCTGTGTGTTTTGAACAATAAAAAATATTAAAATTAAAATCTTCAGACACACTGGGTTGTATATTAATATTTTTTCGTTTTTATTATTTCAGTTAGATTCTTCGACTAGTTTCGGCCAACATGGCCATCATCAGGAGAAAAACATTCTGCTTGTTAGTAGCAGTGAACTACAGAAACGAATGACTTGATGGAGAAAATGAACTTTATCTGTAGTTTTCATTTATTTTTTTTTTTTAAATAAATTTTGGTTAGTCCTTGTGTTGGTCAAACAGTCTCTCTTAAGTTGTTATTTAAGACAAGAGCTAGATAGATTCATGCTGCTATGAATTCCCTTGGTCATTTTGACAGTTTTATTGGTTCCTGGAAAGGGGATGTGTCTTTGTTTAGTGTGTTATTTGGTTCTTAGGGAGTGACTGAGCATGATGCGTGTATTTTAATATTGGTGTGTGTTATCATTTGGCTCAGTAGGGAGTATGATGTGTGGAAGTGTGTATCTTATGGGTGTAAGTATAAGTGTGAGGCCTCAACACCTCCTCAAGTATGTCAGTCTTTTGTAGTTTGGAAATGTGGGTAGGTACTGATTTGTGGGATTATATATTAATTCTATGTTGTTAAATTTCTGATTAAGCCCGTCGAATCCACTTCTTTCCATGTCCTTCTAAAATCTGTCTAATGTCATCTGCTCTGAACTTTTCTATTTTCTCAATTATAGGGAATTTGACATGGGGTATAAAATCGTGTTTGTGCAGGCGAAAATCTTCTACGGGTAATAATCTGATATCGTAATTCATCGAGTCTAGAGGAATCCACAACAGAATGCAGAAAACACTGGATGGCTATTTCGTTCTATTTGGGACTCATCAGCAGTGCGCATCTACTACCTGTTCTGCCATTCATTTACGCAAGCTCGTTAGATAGGTTGATCATGGCTCTCCACCACTTTTCACGCAATAGGTCGAAAGAAGCTTCGCTACATATGTAGAATAGTGCCAAGCAAAATAGCATCGCAAGTCATTGTTCGTGAGATTTATCCTATCATCATCAGTCGCTTATTCCGCTTGTTGCAGACTGTGCATCAACATTCTCCACAAAGTTCGATCGCCAACAGCAGTTCAAAGAATAAAAGTCAAATCCAGTCCATAAACCAGCATTTTGGCTGTCGACTTTTGCTTCTCTTACCGGCTAACTTTCCCTCTAGGCATAACTTAAACCATCGCTTTTGATATGACCAAGCAGTTTAAGTATTCTTAACTTGATAACTGATATAATTTTCTTAAGCTTGATAATGTTATGTAGCTCATTGACAGAGCTGAGGCGTTTGTTAGTCATAAGATGCGGTTCTGGAATGTATCGAGCTTTTGAAATGATTTTGTCATCCAGTTAGTACAATTGAGAGGATTAGGTATCAAAGATCTTAGCCTTTAAATGATGAGAAACTCGTTTTGGTGCTAGCACTTCATTGTTCCTGTTGAAAGCTGCCCAACCCCGAGTGATGCGATGCTTCACACCAACCATTACATTTGTTGTTTGATCATAGCTTATGACCGAGATATGTAAACTCCATAACTTGAGTGATTTTCTCGGTGTAGATGGTAAGTTGCACATTAGAATTGTTTTTATCAGCTGCCATACACTTCGTTTTTAAGACTTTGATGTTTAGACAGCCTCTAGTGCATGTTTGGCCAGTACATTCAGAAAGTTTTCTAGATCATTTCTAGAGTAACTAATGATGTCCATATCGTCTGCATAGTCAAGATTTGACCTCCTATTTGATACCAGGCGCTGCATTATTCCTACTTTTTAGGCTGTTTAGCTCAGTAAACAACTTTACCTACTTTGTGGCTGAAATATGAGCGTCAGTGGAAAATTAATATCTGTTCTTGGTGAAGAATAATATTTTTAATAGTTTTTAATAGTGGAAGCAGACAAAGAATCAAATCAATAGTTTTTAATAGTGAGAACAAGGTTTTTAATAGTGGGGAGCAAACAAAGCATTATATCACAAAATTCTACATTCTCTGCATAATCCCCCTCCTTCTCAATTGGTAGATGTGTGGGTCGACTAATGGATAGCGGTTCGGAATGAGAAATCGAAAAGCCGTTCGAACGCCAATCGGTTTCATTACGTTCACTTACGCGTAAATACACTTGGAAGAGGTATAAATCCATATTATGCTTCACCTACGTATTAAATAGTAGGACTTGTAGCTGGAAAATTCATTTCTATTCTAAAAAAAATTCATAATACAATATTCACTTGTCGAAAAAATATGAATTATTCTTACAATACAAAAATGTTTTCAGCTTTAAGTAGCCCATATGGGTTGATAAACTATAAAAATAAGTCGGTCCATACTTCTCAATTATGGTATTCTACTTTTGAATAAAGGCATGCATACCAGCCCCTGGAAGCTTTATGGTGTTTTCCTAATCAGATACGTGTTGCCACTTTCCCGACATCCTCTTTAGAAAATCCCTATTCGGTGAGTGTCTGACATCTCTGCTACCCTCGTTAGTCAGCTTCATATACGCTTGAGCAGCAATTACACATTGCTTCTCCATGGAATCTGTCAATCTGCCACATTGCGCAGTCAAGAGACTGCACTAAACTGCAGGTACTAACATAGCTGCATCACAGGTAACACAGTGCGAGACATCATCAAACAAAAACATGCCCTTAGGGTGAACTCATAATCATTATCAAAAAGAGAAAGTTGGTATAGTATAGACACGTCATAAAAACCAAAAATATTTCAATTGCTGTCCTACATGGTTCTACCTTAAGCAAACGAAACAGGAAAAACGGTTTGAGGATGTCAATGAGTGGACTGGAAAAGAGATCTAGACAGAAAACAGGTCAGTTGTTCAGCTGCGCAGCGGTGCTCGACCGGTCATGGGACTGATGATAACGATGACTGCTATAGCTGAGAGTTTAATCTTATTCACATTCGCAACAGCTGCTAACAATGTCACTTAGTTCAGCGTCTTCTTTCTTTCTGCAAATATCATTATCTCAACGAACCCATCATCTTACTGCGTTTACATCAATTGCAGATTTCTCAAAAACATTCACTAACCTCCTGTGTATATTTGCAGCATCTTATCCTTCCAAAAACAGTAATTCTATGACAGCGTTTTGCTTTTTACTTGTGCCCAGAAGGGCAATCATTTTACAAGTGAATTATAGGTAGAAAAAGAGAAACTCCACATTCTTTTCTTCTGAGTGTCTATATATTTTATGGTTTGTTTAAAAAAATAATAAAAGGAATTCTGACAAATGCTTTTAAGATGAAATTAGAAAGATATTACTTTTTGGTCGATACTCTAAGTTGCGTATTTTCCATTTTCTATTTTCGAATACTGCTAGATGGAAGTTCTAATGCTGATTTTTTTTCAAGATATACATGCAAGCCTTCTCTGGAAGATTGGTGCAGCACAGTTTCCTTCATCTAGCCTTGTGCTAGAAATAAGCTCCGTTTATTAAGTAAATGTTGATAAAGTGGATATAAAAAGAGAAGCATTTACTGGATTGTGCGGTAAATTAATGATTGGATATCATGATGAACCGTCTTAACTATCATATGTGTCACCAGCGCCTGTCAGTATCGCATTAAGTGAAGTGATTACAAACTTATTGAAATATGATTCTATTGCCGCGCTTTGAAGACAAACAACGAAAACTCTAACCTAAGTACAGCGTAATCTATCAAACGATCAGTTTTAGAGTCAACCGGAGGGTCAATTCGTATAATGCTTATAAATCGAATCAGTGATCCAAGTTCGAATTCTGGCCAAGTCTCCTTGCACCAATGTCCCTGTGAAATAGATACATCTCTTATCTAACCAATAGTAGGTCAGGCTATATACTTTATTCTTGGTAGTTCACAAGTCTAGAGGAATGACACTTCTGAATTTAAAATGAAATCTGAAAAGAAACTGGCACCATCAAGCTATTTTGCCCTAGACGTAACTAATGCAGCTTTTTCGGTTGCAACACATGCAGTGCACGAACGACCTACAGACGAGTTACGGGATGCATACATCTAGCTATCACCTTCAGAACTAAAAGTGGATCAGAAAGTTACGTGTTTGTTTTCGGCGTATTTAATCAATATTTGGCCGACGGCCACATCAGATTGAAACACCAGTTTCTGTATGATCACCGGAGGAGGTAAACAACGTCGAGCCTCGTCAGTACACCTTGATACGTGACCGCTTAGGAATACTGGGTGATGTAAGCGTGGATGTGTGGGTAATCTGTAATGGATAATGGCTCGGAATTGTTAATCGGAGAGCCTAGTTCCAGTTGGGTTCGAAAGTTGGAAAAGGTTATGAATCCACCACTTCTCCCACAAGATATGGGTTAATTAGTAATACTTGTATCACTAAATTATTATCTAAAAAAATTATTACAATGTAAAAATATTTTCCGGCTTTAAATAACCTGCAAAGGGTTGATAAATCGTAGGAAACGAATCCACCAACAAATAATCGATATTTGAACGTAGGTAAAAACTAAAATTTCGATGGTAGACAGGCCTTTCCCAGTTTGGAAATTTTTCGCCGGCACAATACTCTCTATATTTGTGTGTCTACGTGCTCAACAATGCCGGCATAATGCAAAGAAGTATCCGATCTTTTTTTTTTTTTTTCAATTTTTCTTCTTTTTTTTTGTAAACTTCAGTCTTTCAAACTTTACAAGTACAGCGTGACACTGCGACAGCATTATTGTCGTGGGGCTTCCAGACACCCCATTTAAAATATTATAAATATATCATTTAGTTCTTTATTTTCTCCTTGAGCTTTTTCTTTTTTGTTAACATTCCACGCAATGAAGATGGTTACTGTCATCTTTGCATACATTTCTACCACAACTATTACTGTTTTTACTTTATACTCATGCGCTTGTAATTCACACAAATACTACGACTAAAAGAATAAACTCCTTACAATTACTTGCCAAAAGTATTTTAAAAAAGCTATTTGACTTACCACTTACTAAATATTAATATATTGGTTATCCACACGGTACTAACGGAGTCTTAGCGATCTCTTTGCTCATTACATTACTATCAATCTACCTACCAAGCTATTTCAGTCTATTTACAAACTGTCGGTTTTTAACATTGTTTTCTCTCCGAGGACTTTCAAAAGCGGCAACAGCTAAAATGACTAGCACATGCAGCGTAAAGATAAAATAACATAATCAAGATGTTGAGATTCCACATTACATTACGTCAAACAAAAGCTTAGAAAGGAAACCCCCATAAATGCTGGATAAAGCGATAACAGTGGACTTGAGAAACCTTTTTCCTGAAAAAAAAAAAACTATTTTAATAGAAAGATTTTTATAAATTTCAACGTAGCACTGAATGCCGAATGTTTCCTTATAAAGAAACTGATAATATTACCATTAGCTACTTGGAATGTTCCTGACGAGGAGGTGCTGAAAATTTCTTGCTCCAACCCACTTATCCAAAATCTGATCAAATGACCAAACTTTTTTTTTTTTTTAGAAGGGTTCTTGATTTGGGCCGAGAATTTTTCAGCACTTCCTCGGCTTTATCTCAATTTGTTCATAACTTTTTGTTTTTCTTTCTATATTGAGGATTTTCAGAGTGTTATTTAGTTTTTACTGCTAGTGCATGTCTTGCTATTTCGGGACACCTCTTAGATTTGTGTTATTTGTTCCGGCATCCGTTTTGTTACCACAGTACAAAAAACTACATTGTTATATTTCCCTTTGTTTTAATGTAGATACTTTTTAGGTTAGACACTGAATTTACAACTTCCGGTTCGCCTTAGTTATCCCCGGAACCCTCACAGTAATAGCATGAACCAAGCACGTGGTTCTTTGTTTTCTCATCCTCCAATGTTACCATCGCCGGTATGTAACTTTTAAAACCTTTTCTCTCGTAGGTTGCTTATTATCACGCTATTATTTGACCATTTGTTTAATGTAGCCATCTTTTATACGTTTATTTTACGTTTGTATCTCTGTATGAAGAATTTTTAAACGCGTGTTTACACCTTATATACCGTTCCCAAATGTAGCCATCCTTTTCGCAAACTCACTGCAACAGTGAAACGTATTCCTATATCAAATCTTATACATATTCATATACACAAAGCATTCGCTACCTTCCTTTACCTATTTAAACATATGGTCTTACTTCTATGTTCAAACCTCTGGCTGCTTTGTCATATCCCTTGTTACTCTTCTTTGTGTGTTATTCAAACTAAACTAGTCTTATATGTGTATTCATTTATTTTTCTACATTTACACTTTGGGCTTTTAATAAACCTGCCGATGAACATGACTTCGTCTTCAGATTCTTAATTGCGTTTAAGCGTTTATCTGGCTGTCTTTAGGTGTGCACGCGTATAAGACGGACGCGTACTCAGAAGGCGGAACACGTTTACCCAAACTTCTCAAATTGATTTTATCACCCTGCTTCTCTTACCATCATTGCACTCTGTTAAATTCTTCTTTCCCCGTTATGTGTCAAAAAAATTTCAGCTATCTCTTTCTTAGTGGAAGTTTCTTTGTATTTCCTACTCCTCCCACACCGCCTAAAATTTCCTCTTTTCTCACATATTCGGACCAAGGTATTCTCAGCATTCATTATTGGAGACAACATATCTGTCGCCATAAGATCTTTTTTTTTCTTCATCTATGACGTAATCGTGAAGCATTCACTGTCAAGGTAGAGATTAGACATTACGTAGTCAGTCCAGTACACTTTGTTTCTTTTTTTATTCTTTTAAAATATATTTTTGAAAGTAGTTTTAGTTTAATAAAATTTTGGGCATTGAAGTTTTACTGATTGATTGAACCAACGGCGGTAAGCGAAAAGACGTTCGGCGATTTTGTTGATGAGGTCGTGCGTACAAGTGGGTGGCTGGAATAACTATTTATTTGTAATATTAATGATAATATTGCTAATAATATGTAAACTGATTAATTAATGCCTGATTTCACAATTCGGCTCGTTCTGGCTAAACCTTCATCTTCTGCAGTAGCAATTTTATCATGAAGAAATTTGTGTTTATTCCTAAACATGATTTTTTAATTGTTATTTAAACTTTATTTGAGCAGGTTTCGGCACTGAATCGACATGTCGCATATGGAAATTTGAAAAGAAAGTCATGGTCAGAGGCCACGAATTACCAAGCGCTTATCGGCGCTTAAATGAAATCGGCGAGCCGGGTTCAAATTACACTTTCGCTTATTGCGTTCACTTTCAAACGAATAAGGCAGAAATTCACCTCTTTTTTTTTTATTCCAAGCTAGCTAAGATTTAAATCGCGTAGTAGACTGGGCACTGTACCATTGGTGCCAACTAGTCTAAGAGAAAGAAAACGCTGAAATGTTGGAGAAGGCAACGGGAAATGACTCCAATATTTTTTCCTAAGAAGGCATGGTAATTCATATATAATAAAGAAAAAGGAATCTGCTGAGAGCTTTGATCTCCTACGTCCTGTAAGGACATGGCATATTAAAAAAATTCTCGGCCTATTAATGTATTTCAAATATAAAAAGTAAATTGTGTTTTGATGTCTTACTTTTTGTATTAAGAAGTACATCTTGATTCTGTCTGCAACCTTATGGCTTTTTTTAATTATCGGGTAAACTATTTAGGTTGTGACTATTTCAATTGTGTATTTTTCTTACACCTGCGACTTTCGAAGTTGATTCTTTTTTTTCCTGGGGAGGAAGAGGAGATAAAAAAAAAATAATATAGAAAGAGAGAAGAAAATAGAACAACGTAAGTAGCAGACGTGATAGTTGGTTTATAAAAAAAATAACATTAGCATTATCTGTCTCTTTCCGCGCAGCATATGATGATCTTGGTTGATGGAAAGTTATATTAAGAAGTTTATTTTCAGGTCACCGTTTGTAATTCAAGATAAATAAAACGGCCATTTGTCCTTTTCATCGACAGGCTGTATCCAATATTTTTCGAGGTATCCTTGCTGTTCCGAGCAGGAATGCTTTTTGTAACGGCTCGATTTCCAAACCGCAGTTCAATTATTACTCTTTGACTAACGGTCATGTTTATGTCTTCGGACAGTTTACAAAAAAAGATTGTTCTTTTTAATAATTTCACCCTAAGCAAGGCAATAAAGTCACTAAGACTCGAGGCGTTACTGAGCGTGATAGAATATCAGAAAGATATAAGCATTAAAAAGATATTAAGAACAATAAAAAGAACAGGAGTAAAGAAGACTGATTGACATTGTATTTCAATTTTTGAAAATCGAAGTTGGCTGGAAAGCAAGAAGGTGAAAGAGGATTGCGGGGGAGTAGATATTTTTTTGCCCTTGGCCCATGTGTATGCGTATGAATATCCCACATTAAAAAGACCATGTATCATATCCAGCCACCGTTGTTTTAAGTCTAAATATATAGTTTTATTATTCTTATTTTCTCTTATAGTAGTCAAAAGTGACACTAGGATACAAAAAATACAAAGCCCAGTATATCCAGTGTCATAACCAGTCTGATAAGATCATACCAGGCACATGAATCACAGCCAAATTTGGGCAATATGGTTTTGTAGGTGAGGCCCACTAAGAAATAGCTTCAGCTCGTGTAAGCTATTCTACTTAGATGATCTCTCATTGAGGATGTTCCAAAGTATAGAGATTTAACTCTCAAGTTACCTTGACTGACTCAACCTTCAAACAAAAGACACACCCGCCTATGACGTTCCCCTATGACACAGTGAATAAGACTATGAGTGGGGGGGGTCATGCACAATTGGTTGGGTTCAGGTAAATGACAAACAAATATTTAACTGAAATGGATGTTTACTGTAGCCCATCTTTATTCGAAATGTATAAAGCCTCCAATCAATAAAGATCAGAAACAATGAGAGCTTAATGTTGATGACGATTCTTATTCGTCTATATCTCCGAGATGAGATATTATGATTATTTACATTATTCGGACTGTCATCCTCATCTTCATTGCCATATTCACAACGTTTCGGCTGTTGTACGCTTCAGTTGATTAGAATTTCGAACTGAACCTTTTATTTCGTCTACCGAAGTAGATTGTTTTAGTTCCACGTGCCATGCCTTTTCCGAATGCTTGAGTTATCTCCCTTTAACTTAAGTGTGTGTGTGTGTTTTGTTTTTTTGTTTTTTGTTTGTTTGTTTTATTTCACCACTGCTATAGCCTGGTATTGAACTCACAACTCTTTGGGTCTAGTCACTGTCTCTAACCAACATCTTTATCCACTGGGCCATGAGAAGAAGCCCGGAACGTTCAACCCCTTTCCAATCAATCCGAGTGCTCCAACTATAACTGGAATTATTGATGTCCTCATATGCCACATTTTTTTTTAAATTACCATTTCAAGATCCTTGTATTTTGAGTTTTTTGAAGATCTTCAAAGATACATTATAATCTGCAGGGACTGCCGAGTCAGTTCTTCTAATTATTAATATAGGATAAAAATGAGTCAGCTAGTATGATTAAAAGAAGGAAGAGGATAATTTTTTTTATGGAGAGAAGAATGAGTCTAAAAGAATAAGGAAAATTAATGCAAAATTAATAGTTTTTAGCACTGTCGATAAGAGAAAGAGGTGAAGCCGACAAAAAGAATTCGAAAAAAAAATTTAAAAAATCAAAAGATACAATGTAAAAAAAAGAAAGAATTAGAATGAAAACAAACATTGCTAGAGCAAAAGGTGAAAAGGAAACGAAAAATGAAAAGTAAAAAAAAAAAGAAGACATTAGAAAGAAAAGCGATCGATAGTGCAAAGAGCGAAAAATGAGACGAAAGATTACAAAACGGTGAACGATGCAAAAAATGCTTACGATCACCCCAAGTGAACTTTACTGAAGAGATAAAAGCCACTTCTTTCATTTTATTGCTCGTAGTTCACCTTATTCACTAAAGAACCAATTTATGTAGATAGTATACGTATACCTTTTGATTACTTTTTACAACACCTTGAGCGTCATTTCTCTGCGGGGGTAGTATTACTCGAGGTAATTAAGTTCAAGTCATATTTTATTTATTGATTAAATTTTCTGAAATGGTTTCCATATTTCATTAACTTTTCATGTCCTCTGCTGCTCCGTTCGATTTGTTGACCTTGTCGAGTATTTCAACAAACTATGCGCGCTGCATTTAAAACAAACGTTGAAGAGAGCTGAATATTCTGAGTGGCAAAAACCGTTTGCTACCTTCCTGAAGCAAATTAGAAAGTCGACATCATTTCTGTGGCATCTTTCTCATTATCTCGATTGGCTGTTTGAGAACAAAAGCTTCAAAACGTGACTATGATTCCCAGGCGTAGGCAATAGCATTTACAGAGGGCAACCAATATGTCAGTCTCCGTGCTATTAGTATCAGGTAACAAAGAATTACAATCTTGAATCTGTCTGAATTTTGAGGTAATTTCAGATATTTGCACTGAACACTTAAATATAAATGTTGGTTGGTATATTGGTAGATTTTACGGCTTATCAAACTGTGTTTTATTATTTAATACCGAAGGTTTTTTTCTTTCTTTTTTTTTTTCATATTTGATTCTATAAGTAAATACAGGTCGGGCTTCTACTGGATTTTGAAGGTAAACATTGGAGGGGATTTCTATTTGGGCCTATTTTTAACCTAACCTTATATATTGCTCATGATATATTTCTTTTCTTTTTTTTTAATTATTTCACCCCAAGCAAGGCGATAATGCCACTAAGGCACAAGCGGTTACTGGGAGATATATAACTAGAGGATTTTAGTTAGCAGAAACGACAATAAAAGAATAGGTTCCAGGGATACAGAAGACAGCGATTGACGTTGATTTACATTTTGAGAGATCGTAGGTGACAGTGAATAAAAAAAAAAAAACGGAAGATCGTTTGAAAGACGAGGAATAAAATTATTAGATGAGAAAAGGTTATATGTAGCTTATAGATACATTATTTGTAGATCATAAAAACAAAAATATATATTTATATTTTTACTGTTGCATTGGTTGTCATTTGACATAAAAAATATATTGTTGCTCATTTTATTATAAAAATGTACTTTCGACTTTTGTCTGGAGGTTTACTATTTGCCCATAGCGGGGGCCATAACAGCAGCTACCAACCCGGGTCAGGATGGACCTGGAAACAACAGTAATTAAGAGTTGGTTCTACGCTCCTCAAAACCTCCCCATCAGAGGCCTTGCTGCCGAATAAAGTTTATCGTAATCCTCAGATCGAACATCACAGTGCAATTGCATATCAGAGGCCATGGTTATCGGATAATTCATATTCCAGCCAAACTTTCAGCGTTCCCTTTCAACGTTCACTTTCGCGCAAAGGATCTTAGGAAAGGCATGAATCCAACCCTTTTCTCTACCTCCAATAACGAGTTAAATAGTCTGGGGTCTCTAGTTTTGGGTGGGAACAAGTTTAAGATAAGAAAACCTCTGAATTGCAACTCGTGGAGATGGCAGTTCATAGATGATAAAGAAACAGGAATCTTTGAAGGACCTTTGTCAACTACGTCTTAAAGGAATATGGCATATTAAAAAAAGAACCATCTTTTGTATATGTGTGAGAATTTAAGGCTGTCATCTTGAAACTTATCCTTGTCTAACTTTAGTAGACAACGTAATTTTAACTGAAGTAATCCTAAAGTGAAACAAATATACTCACTTCGGAGGAAGGAAAATCATTTTGAGAAGACGCCACAAGAAAGCGGAGACGTCATTTGTTCCTTTTAAATGTAAACGTGTATTGGTAATCGATCGTGCGAAGCGACCTCTGTTGAGGAAGCCTTACGCAGGCCGATAACACTTGCGGCTTCTTTTTACTTGGCTTTAAGTAATCGAATCTTGCCCCGAGAAATTAATTGATTAAAGTTTATATCGATCTTTCTCTACATCAATCACTACACGCATCTGTCTAGAATCTGTTGGAATGAAGAATGAATCCACTTACAATTCTTTGCGTATTAATATTCTCATATCTCTGATTTTTTTTTCCACTGTTTCAATTTAACTCATTAATGCCAACCTTAAAATCCGACACTAATTATGAAAATTCAAATAAAAATCTTGTTCTCGGTATGACGATAAACTACATCTGACAGCAGAACCTGGAGGTTCTGGGGAGGATGGAACCACCTCTTAGTTGCTGTTGTTCCCAGGTTCAACCTGATCCGGGGTGGTATCACTTGCTAGGTTTCTAGCTATGGTCAAAAATTGAAACCCGAAATAAAAATCATCAGCTCATTTTATAATGTAATTAGTAACAATTTATCCATATAATCACCAACAGTACATCTTGGGATCGAGAAACTATATGTCTAAAATAGCATACCTTTACCCTGAAAGTATAAATTTATGTAAAAAAATAATATATATCTGTAGTTGAAAGCCCAAAATTACTTGCATAATATTTACATTTCAGTATTAAATAACACATAGAGGTTGATATGCTGCTGAACCAACCAACCTCACCTATTTATAGTAAAATTACCAACAATATCTAGTTAAAGCAAAATGACCAACAATACATTTTATCTGTAGTTGAAGCCATAAAATTGTGTTCAAAGTATATAGATTTCGACATTAAATAACTCATAGAGGTGTTGATATGCCGCTAAAAAGTCCTGTATTATACATTTTAACCAATTTAAGAACAGTGATTTTGTTTTGTTTTTTTTTAATAAGCATTAAGTCTTCACTTCGTGAATACAGAACGTTCATGTCTTCTTGTAGTGTAATTGCATATGCAACATCTAGGACAAGAAACTTCTACAGAAGGCAGCGAAGGAAAGCTAGAAGAAAGGATTATGCATCAACTGCAAGAAGATAGAATGCATAGTTGTTAGCAAACAGATGAGCCGAAAGTGCGAATTGTAAATGGGAGATACAAAAATGTAAATATCTAGGAAGTATTTTAACAGAGGACGGAAAGTGCGACACTGAAATCAAAGAGGCGCAATGGGATAGCCAAAGAAGCCTTCCAAAAGCTAAGCAGAGTATTAAAAAATAGAAAAACTTCGCTAGAAACAAGGAAAAGAGTCCTAAAATTTTACATGATATCTGTCCTTCTGTATAGAAGTGAGTACTGGACAATTTCCTCGGAGATGAAGAAGAGACTTGAAACAACAGAAATGTGGTTCTACAGAAGGATGCTGAGAATACCATGGACCGATTATGTGATCAATGACGAAGTTCTAGAGAAAATGGAAACAAAAGAAACTTATACATAACATCAGGAAGAGACAGTTAAAGTTTTTAAGGCACATAATGAAGGAGGAGTATTTGGAAAATCTGATACTCATAGGACAGATTGAAGCCAAGTAAGACAAAGGAAAACAATGCATAAAACACTTAGTGAACTTGAGTAAATGGATGGCGGAACAAGGTTTAGCAGACACAACAAAAAGACGACATTTATTAAGAGCTACAAATAACAGAAAATCGTAGAGAGCCATGATCGCCTGTCATGCGGGGACACGGAACATAAAAAAAGAAAAGAAGTGCACTAATGGCTTAACTATGAAAATGTCGTTCAGTGGCGGTTTTAGTCTGTGAATCATTTTAACCAATCAATCGCTCGGTTTGCTGCTACGAAAGTTGGTTCACTGTTTTGTGCCAATTTTTTCCCGCAAGAATCCATCTTGCACATTTAATAGTTCGCTTTCATATCTGATCTGATGCCCCGGCTATATATCTCGAGATTGGACTGTCTCAACGTTTTACTGTTTCAATATCTAGATGTAACAGTAAGTTCTATTCTAATATTTTCTTTTCTCGCACTTCTCATCTGTGAAACTCTTTTCCAATTTTTTTGCTTCCCTGCCACCTACAATCTTCAAAAATTTTAATGCAACGTCAATCACATTATCGCCTTGCTTGGTGGGGGAAAGGTTTAAAAAATGCATTTATCTATCAAGCACTATTTCCATATTACTATAATGTAATTTCGTCTAAAACAGGAAGTGCAATTATCCGCGCGCATATTCGAATAGAATATGCCACAATATCGGGTTTAAAGAGGGAATCATACGGATACAAGGGATTGGTATTTAATAAAATGCCAATTCCCTCACAAATTCATTTTTTGTCATTGAGCCTGCCCTTCCTCCTGATAATTACCCTGGGACTAATCTTTGGGTAATTTTTTGTATCTAGGCAAAAATACAGACATACGAGGACTCGCTTTTAATAATAATGATAAAATACTAAATTACTCTGCTAATTCTAATTGTGAGATAGCGGATGCCGCCATCAATGAGACCATGATAAATTGACTTGTTTTCTACGGTTTATCAATCCTTTGCAGGTTATTTAAAGCCAGAAAATATTTTTACGTTCTAAGAATCCGTTTTCTTTTCTTTTCTTTTTTATAGATAATAATGTTTTATTGATAAGTCTTACTAATTAACCCATACCTGGAGGAGAAGTGGTGAATTCATACTATTCCCAAGGGTATTTGAGCGTAAGTGAATATAATGAACCCAAATGGAATTGCAATTCAACTCTCCGATTAACAATTCCGAACTAATATACATTATACCACCTGCAAATCCAAGCTTACAGCACCCGGTATTCCTAGAGGGTCACCTATCTAGGTACTGACGAGGCTCGACGTTGCTTAGCTACAGTGATGTAGTTGTCAGCCTGAATGAGATCAGTTTTCTTTTACATATTTTGCTATTTTGCTGATAGTCACACTAAACATGATATAGGAGCGTAAAGGGGAATTAGTTTGTAATTTCACATCCAGCCGATTTCGTTGCGTTCACTTTCAGACAAACGCCATTGGTGGGGGGTGGGAGTAGGCATTCATTTTTTTTTTTTTTTTTTTCTAGATTTATGGCTTAAATAGCGAGACAGGATGAGCTTTCTAGCCTTGGTTTGGTTTGGAAGCTCTTAATTCAAAACCGGTTGGGCTTGGAGCCGGCAGCTCCCTCCGCGATAAAAAAATCTTTCTACAGAAACCACAACAGCAACACCTAGCCTGGTGAAATTGTGGCCCTATTTCAAACAAGAGAGTCCAATGGCACTAAGGACTCACAACGAACGCTCATCCTTTGAACCGACTCTCAGCCGGTCATGAAACAACTGTCACTCAAAAACCTATGTTCGACACGAAAATGTTAACCAAAAGCCTACGTATTTGCGATGCCTTTAACAACTTGTCGAGCTTCACGCAAAATGTGTTGTATGCACATAGCTCAATATCGTAAAGTTTGCATAGCCGTTCCAATACAACTTAACAAAACCTCGTATAGTAAACGAAGAGGAGTAGATAGCACAAACATCATGTGCAAATTGACTCAAGAGGCTGGGTAACAAGAAACGCACGTATTTCCGTTGAACGTTACAATCATAGTACGTACAGTTCGGGAATTATCTGGTAGCAACACCTGCACTTAAAACTGTGTGCATTGCAAAAAGCATATCACTTCCTAGCCAGCCAAGTGTGACGAGTCACACAAAAGTATCCCCATTTTAATTAAACAGCTCAAAAGTCACAATTGGTCAATTATCTGAAAAGATTCATTAACATATCAAGTATTGTTTGCACGCTCGAATCTCTTTTAAATACTTGGTGTTACCACAATTTTTCGGCCGATAGATTCTTCAGCCTGTGTTAGATGTAATTCGCGAGAACAACGGTAATCTCCTTCCTCGGGAAACGTTTTTCTAAGATTTGTTGTCACAAAGATGCGAGATATTCCATATTAAAAATAAAATTACTTCACTTTCTCCAAATTTTTTTTTTTTTTTTTTTTCACTGTCGATCAAGGTAGCAGTAAATACGTTATTTAGATGCAGACTAGTGTCCTCATCTTTCTTGTTGTTACCGTAACGGGCAACAAAAAATGGATGCTGGGCCATAATCACCCGTGTCCGGAAAGGATCTAGCAAATAAAAATTATTTTTACTCAACTTAATTCAGTCTCTCCATGTTAGCATAATATCGCGTAAATCTTTCAATTTTTCAAGATGGTAACTAGAAAATATCTACTTTATTACAGTATATATTCTATTTCTCTTTACCCCTGCATTGATGTAAAGATAAATAAAAGCGATATACGAACTTTAAAATCAATAAAGCGAGAATTTATTTATATTTTTTCTAGGTGAGTAGCCTGGTGTGCGAATTTTAAAATGGCACCTGCTTACTCTCGTCTTAGCTCACTCGGCAATCTTTTTTTCATCCTTTTTTCACTTGGTCCGTCGAACTGGACGAAAGACAACAACGATGCTCTTCAAGGCTTTCAAAATCCGCCGACGCGGCGTCCATCGGGAACTGTCTTGCGGGATTTCAGCCGGAAAGCACACGCAAAAGCACACTTCAACACCGCTTTCATTCTCATGAATAACAATCTTCCATCGATATCCCCGCCACCTGCTGCACTTTGTCGTTCCTTGTTCTGCTTCCACTTTATTTCTTACCCCCACCCGAGCCAATCGATGGATTCGGTATTGTCCTTGTTTTCTTACTTGACCAGCTGGCTCAGAATCGGCCTCAAATATAACAAAGCTCTTTTAATACATATTTCGATGTACAGTTCTGTTTTAACAATTTCTTTGTTTGGAATTCCAATATGAACGCTCTAAATTACTAATTTAACCCAGAAAAATTCAACCAATGCCTACCTTGGTTTGGTTGTACTTTTACAAAACCGAAAGTAGACCGTAGAATGTGTGGATAGCGTAACAGTTACTAGCGCGGAAAATGAAATCGGCGAGCGGTGTTCAAATCTCAGTTTAGTATACTGTGTTCAGTTTCGCACAAAATTCCCGTAGCAAAAAAACAGAAATCCCTCTTTTCTCCCCAGCTATGGATAAAATAGCTTTAGCATTGAATAGAAGCTACCCTAGGGCACGGATTATTCTGAATTCCAAACTACTGCAAAGTCATTGGAAGGCCACTCTTCTGTTTACCCAGGAAGTTACAGCAATTTACAGATAAGGAAAGGATTCTGTGACGATCTATGACCACCAAGGTCCTGAATGGATTTTACATTTAAAGAATTTTTTTTTTTTTTTTTAAAGTAGAGCGTGAACGACGTACAAATCCGCTCACAGATTGTTTTTAATACCAAATTTCCCAAGATACGATTATTTGGTGCCACACACACATATATAATCGCATTATAACATTAAACATCTTTCGGTCTACAAACAATTATTTCGTCTTCAAGTTTTAACTTCAAAGGAAAAAACATTAATCGCATTAATATTGCTGATGATTCTATGTATGATTATTTCTTTATATAAAAAAATATATGCTGCCTAATATATGTTTACAAAAAAAACAATTGATCCCGCAGTATGAAATTCCTGAGAAAAAAAAACTGAGACACTATATTAATTGAACTATATACTTAATTCGTCATGTTAACTGAAAAACACTTTGTGGATTTACCATATTACAAAATTCATATAAAATTCTCACTTGAAATTTTGAAATTTAGCGTTGCGACTCGCACGTTCCGAGATTGTACAACCGTCAATAAATAACACATTCTTAAAAAAACAATTATTTTGTCTTCAAGTTTTAACTTTAAAGGAAAAAAATTACAGCCTGATGATGGAGACATGGTCTTCGAAAGTACTTGCTTAACTTAAAAAAAATATACACTAGAAACATCTGACAACAGTTTTATAAATGAGGATCACACCATTCAATGGATTAACAGCATTTTAAGGCATACAGTATGTTCTACTAGCGAAGTGATTTCGCCATTAATCGCATTAATATTGCTGATTGATTCTATGTATGATTATTTCTTATATATATACGGGAAAACTATAATTTTTCATATATCAAGAAAAATTTTAGGAAAAGATGACAGAGCTAAAACACACACACATACATATATACACACATATATATATATATATATATATATATATATATTATGCACTCAAATACATAAACATGTACACAGCATATAGATATACATACGCTTAATGAGTTGTTTTTGCAAACGACTATTTCTGTTTGACTTTTTATACGACCTGTTGTTACTGTTTAACAGTTGCGAAATGGCATAATGGTTACAGTCACGAAAACTGAAACGGAGAACCTTGACTAAATGTTACAGAATGGGAAGGCCGGGGACAGAATGGTCATCGATTGGACGCAGTGCCTCATCTAGATTTTAGATATAAGTCCAAAATGGCGCGAATTCAACAAAGGGCTGCAAAAATTTGAAAGTGCCGATACGCTTCCCACACTCAAGTTGAAAGACCGACTAAGAGGAGGAGGGACGCTGAGCCAACGTGCGACATGCGATCGTTTGACATCTTCTTCACGCTGCTTCTTAGCATCCAAGCTGTCAACTATTGCCTCCACTTCTAATAAAAACGATTAGGCAAAAGAATTCGTCCTTTTCGTTGATACCATTTTATGAAGTGGCGATAAGACCAAGATGCAACTCAGACGACACAGAACACAACACAAACCTTTCCACAACGTTGAATCAGACATCATGGCAACATTGAATGACCATCATATTCACCTGACTTAACACCAATGGACTTCCTTTGTGGCGTAGTAAGGAATAATATTTATTACTTAGAAGAGTTCGTCTTGCAAGCATTTGACATTGATGCGGATAAGAATTTGTGTCATACTCTATATCACATTGTTCTGGAGAGGTTCGGGGAATGTTGCAAGGTTGAAAGAGGACATTTTGAGCGTTTACGAGATTAAACAGTGTTAAATGTAATTACAATAAATAAATGTAATAAAATGTACAAAAAAACTGTAAAGTGTATACCTACTTTGTGTCCACCCTCTATACAGAAATGTGTGTGCTAACATGCGTACCAACAGGAAGACGCTGAAATTTTCGATTTTTCACATCTAGCTTATATGCCAAAATTTCACATCAAAGTTTGAGAGTAAAAATGACCATCAGAGATTAATTCTCTAAACACTTTACAGAACTAAACGCCCTAAAATGTAGTCCTAATGATAAAAATAATTTTTCAAAGTTGCGGAAAGCTATCGAAGCAACATGGCTCAACATCTCACCAGAGGTTTTCCAACCACTTGTGAAATTGATGCTACGTCGACTTGCTGCACTTTGTGAGGCTAGAGTGTGGCTTACACGATAGTAGGAACATATCCCAAGGCTATTTATATATTTTATCTCACTAGTTTATAAATTTCATTCTCAGCTTGTAAGAGAGAGCAGATTTCTTGGGGAAAGTGACTTTCTTTTTTTTCCGTTTTACGTCCCGTGAATTCTGTTTAGAATGGAGTTGATGACTGAGCTGCGTTTTTACCGAGTAATATTGTCGTCTTTCTGACAGTCGCAGATTCCGGTTAAGAAAGAACATTCTTTATATAATATCCCGTCTGCGCAAAGTGTCCATCAAATAGCCAACTTTTCTCCTTTTTAAAGGAAATAGCAGACAAAAAATATTATTTTTGGCTGTCAAATTCCTTCGCACGGAATTTGTTTATTGATCGATATTTCTATTCATCCATAATGCTTCAATTTATTTACATTCTCTTATTTGAGTCGAATTCTTTTTCCCCTTTTATTAGCTTCAATTTTATTTTAATCAAATGTTGATCATCCAATTTGATTCCTTGTTTAATCTTTGACTCTTATCATAATTGGATCTATCGATTTGACTTTAATTGGATTTTCAAATTTTCCTTTTATGATTTCAAACTAACGTTCGGGTAAATCTTAATCGCAAAAGATCTTTTGCAAAACTAAACACGCATTGCATTAGTCGCTCACCGTAATGTGTCTGACCATAGTTTCGATTTTAAAAAAATGCTACTTTAATTAAAAGAGAATGCAATTTACTAAGGCGAAAATATATAGAAAGTGAATTGATTGCTAAAACATCCACGCTATTTTTTTCCAAATTCTTACAAGATTTCACCTTTCTTGCCAGATCTTGTTATAACAATGTGGGCTACTAAAAATCAAAAACAACAAAAGCAAAGACTATATTTTCAAATGAAAAAGATAATGTAAAACTCAAAAATCTTAGAATTCGAATATTTAAAATTCAGCTTTTCCACATCTTCGGCGTTTCCCTTTAATTATATCTCCCCCCTCCTCCTACACACATAATTCTATCAATGGATTAGTCCGGTGAAATCCTTCTAGAGACCGAAATGCATTACAAAGAATCTGTCCACTTTGTCATTCAATTGCCTAAAGTCTTAATCTCTAACCTTTTAGACTTGATAACATTTCTTTAGATGTGCAGAGTTAAATATTTAGTTTAGCACGATTTCAAATGATACACTACTTGGTAACTTGTAAAATCCTAGATTGAATATGCGACTCTATCTGTGGCATACGATACAAGGATTTTCATCTACTTACAAAAAAAAACAACGATCATCATTATCATCATCATCCAACTAGTGACCTTTGCGTCTGTCATTGAGTGTTATGATTGGCAACTTTCTTTCTAAGCCCATAATAATAAACACCATCGTAATCACAAGATTTAAGTAGCAGAGTTATATTAGCCGTTTCCTTATAAGAAACCATTTGGCATTCTTTGTCCAAGCAGCCAGTGCTACTTTCGATTTGAATTTATAAACCCTTTCTCTTAAAACAATTTTTTCAGGTAAATAGGTTTCTCAAGTTTAAGTGTCATCGTTTTTCTCAGTATTTATGGGAGCTTCCTTCTCGCCCTTTTGTTTTTAGTGTGGAACCTTCAACCTCTTGATTATCTCGATTTGAATCCTTGTTTAACCTTTGATTTATCTCAAAACTGGATCTATCGATTTGACGTTGTTTTGATTTTTAAACTTATTTCAAAATGACGCCCGAGCAAATGTTAATCTCTGACCTTTTTAGACATCCGGCCTGATATGAGAGTTTATTTTTATTAAATGCCAGCCTCCTTCAGGACGTAGACTATAATGGCTCTCCACAGATTCCTTTTTTTTTATTATCTATAACTTCTTGGGAAAGATAGTGGAGTAGTTTCCTGTTGCCTTCTCTACAGCATTGAATTGAAAGTCTTCCTTCTTTTAGACTGATTGCCACCTAAAACTATAGTCTCTATCTTTAGGTCTATCCTGCAAAAACTGGTGGTAGGAAAAGAAGTAGGTTTATACCTTGGCCAAGGGTAATTTATGTGAATGTGAACATTGTTCGCTCCATTTTAAATGGTTCTCTACTACTGTCTTGTAAAATCCCAGCTAGCCCATGTCAGTTGTGCTTCAAATATATACCGAGCTATCTTGCGAATATAGACTTCACTGAACAAGTGACATATTTTAGTAGAACAAATTAATGCAATTGAAATAGAAGTATTTGTTGTAAAAGGATTATATAGTTTTTGTTTGGTTTACAGCAGAAACGAGATAATTGATGAATTTTGTAAATTGATGTTGACGATTGAAGAAAATAAACAATATTCCTCGCATTTCGCTTTATTTTAAGAAAGATAAAATCTGTACTGAAATACAAATAGGAAAGATTTATGAAGAAGGTGCGGCAGATGATTGAACGTGTCAAAAATGGTTTGTGAAGTTTCGAGCTGGAAATTCCGTACTGAATGCTGCTTAGTGATTGGGCAGACCTGCTGAGCTTTAATAATGATCAAATTGTTTAGGACTTGAGAATAACCAACCTGTAGAAGCGGGAGATAACGGACATACTCAAAGTTCAAAATCAAATACTGAAAATTATTTGTATTGCCTCGGTTATTTTCGTCATTTTGGTGTGGTCTCCCTTCGTTGAATCCGCGAAATTTCAACTGAGATTATACTGCCTTTTATTATTTTTAGAATTCAGCCAATGAGAATTAGTTTTATAGTTACTGCGGTTTGTCTATTTGATGTGGTTTATTATTTTTTCCGCCATTTTTTTTTTTTTTTTTTACACTTGACAGTTAAATCGCTTGGCCTTTTGCTCATTTGCCTTCATGTTATTTCCTCCGTATTTGTTAATAACAATAATTATGTAAGAATAATAACTTTAGAATGATTTGCGCCTAAAATTAATGTTTGTTTTTGTAATTGATTGCTTTTAATAATTAGATTATTGACGGAAGCGATATATGGCGAACATTTTCAAATATCCAAACCAAATATTGAAAATTACTTGCACTGTCCTAGTTGGGCTTGCTTCGGCAATTAGTTGGGGATTCGTCTCCAGCCGTGCTGGTCGAACTCTCTGCTTTCGGGCAGAGAGGAACCCAGACGAGGCTATGCCGAACGGAAGAGTCTCGTCTGGGCTGGCAGACAACTACCAAAACCCGTATTTTACGGGATCTATGGGGATTTTTGCCCGAGCCAACGGGCTCGGTTTTAACACCGCATTAAAAAACGGCCTTGTGCCAAATTCTGCCACGCAGGGTGGGGGGTAAGGTAAATATCCTTCCACTGTCCTAGTTATGTTAGTCTTGCACTGTCCTAGTTATGTTAGTCGATTTGATATATATCTTACATTTAACTACTCAACACTGCGTTACTTACATGGGGTGTTTTGTTACCCTAAATTTTAAGTACTCTTAATTCCTAGTTGGTAACTTTTCCCCTACCCCTACTACTCTGAGAATGCTGCGGGAGTCAGACGTCGCTTTGTCGTCTTCGGCGTTTCCTGTCACCACATCTGACCTGAAGGTAAGTTTTCATGATTTTTTTTATATATGATAGATTACTCTTTCAGTCCTGTAATTATGTGTTTGTCTAATGTAATATCTTTCTATTCATAGAAATATATTGTGGCTACAATTTACAACTTGTGTTTATGCAACAAATTTAATATAATTTTCATTTCAATGAATAATTATATCTTCAGTTCAAGTTCTGATTTAATGACGACAGAACAAAAACAAACCAGAGATCTACATTGAGCCAAGAAGTCTGACAAACCTTGCAACACTGATTTCAATACTGCCATCGGGAAATTGGTACAAATTAAAACCAGGCGATTTCAAATAAATATCTGTACGGTAAATCAGAAAAGAAACAGGACTGATGTCACATTAAAAATATGTCTGATCAAGACTACATGTTTTTCCCTTCGAAATTATCCTCCTCAAGTCTAACACACTTTCCCATCCTTCTCCACCCTACCTCCATGCACTCCTGGAATGATTCTCTCGAGGTCCACATCACGGCCCTCTTGGTGTCTTCCACGTTCGAAAAACGGGTCCCCTTTATGGTCTCCTTGAGCTTAAAGAAAAGGAAAAAAATCACACGGAACCAGGTCGGGTAAGTAGGGGAAGGTGTTGTTCCAGCACAGTGATGTTCCTCAAGAGGATTCGTTTTACGGGCGTGAGATCCATCAAGAGGGCCGTGACGACGGATATGCGAAAAATCCTTCCAAAAGTGCAAGGAGTCGTAGCGAGAGGAATGGGGATGTGCGTTTGACTCGAGAGGATAATTTCAAAGGGAAAAAAATTTTGTGACTTCAGTCCTGTTTCTTTTCTGACACACATCATATCTTCTTCTATGGACTGTGTCCCTTCAGGATGTGGATGATCATGACTCTCCACAAATCCTCTTCCTTGTAACCTTTAAGCAACCTTTATCCCTTTGCCAAGCCTCCCGACCCACTATTCGCTATTCATTTATAGAAACCCGTCCCCTGTTCCTTTTGATCTCCTGATATGCCCTGTGAATGTTAAATTCTCCAATCTCTTCTTCCTCGTTTTGATGTGGTTGAATTTTTTCGCCATTTTTTTTTTTTTTTTTTTTTTTTTTACACTTGACAGTTAAATCGTTTGGTCTTTTGCTGATTTGCCTTCATGTTATTTCCTGCGTATTTGTCAATAACATGAATTACGTAAGAATAATAACCTTAGGATGATTTGCGCCTAAAATTAATGTTTGTTTGTTGCCTGTTGTTACCTCCAGTTTTCTCTTCATCTGTGAGGAGATTGTCCAACATTCACTGCCATACAAGAACTTTGATATCACATAACATTTCCTGTTTCTTAGTACTTTGCTTAGCTTTTGCAATGCATCTTCCGCTAACCTAATGTACGCTCAATCTAGTAAGATCATTCTGCATTTGTACTGCTCTCACCGATATTATTCTGATCGTTTAGACTACAAATGAAGAGATTCCAAATTGACAACGCTATGCCTTTTCACTGAGCAGACGTTAAAGACGTCATCACCTATATCTTTTCTTTATCTCTCTTTCTTTCTTTCTTTTCTTTCAACCAAACAGCGTCTCTGATATATCTTTTTTTCCATCTTTCTGCACAATCGAAACGGAATAGTCCATTATTTGTCTGGGGTAATGCCAGGACGTAACCTACGCGTTGAGGAACGAAGAAGCGAGTAAAATTATAAGATACAAAGTAACTAATCATGGCCGCCGCCTGTTTCACTTAGCTGGATAAAATGTATTACGAAAGGTAACCAGTTTTAACAAAAGAACTCAGATATATCTTTTATCAGTAGAAAGTATGGAAATTAGTAATAATATAGTAAAACTAAATTTTACTATTGTAACTATGAATTTTAATATATTTTATTTATATTAGCCATTTCTTTTAGTCCGCAGCTCAATGGCATAGTGTGATTAGCCAACACTTTGGGCAATGTAAGTATTGCGTTCACTAAACTGCTAGCCCTCCTTTATTGGTTCTCCCCAAGTATATTTATTGCATTTCAAGAAAATACTGATATAATTCAAATAAAATGGATTTAATGCCTGTATCGGTACTGGACAAGTTGAACATGAATAAAGCAGCAGGACTAGATATGCTCTCAGTCTTAAACGTTTTAGACATCGTAGAAATAATAAATGAAATATACGACAGCGGTAGCATGCTGGAAAACCTTAACAGATTCATCGTCATACGGTTACCAAAGAAATTAGGTATAAATAGATGCGAACTCGGTCACATAATTCTTTCAAGGGGGCACAACCAAGCTAAAAAGTCGAATCCTGGTGAATAGAGCGCTAAGAAGAATTAGACCGGAAATAAGGCAAGAAAAGTGCGACTTTGTCAATTCCCCTGAAACAAGTGATCAGAATGCTATTTGAGAGAGCAGGTACAAATGTAAAATGATATACACTTCAGGTTTTTTGATTACGCAAAATCATTTGACATGGTACTACACAGGGATCTATTTGACTGTTAGGAAAACTTGATTTGTCTGGAAAGAAGGTTAGAATAATCGAGAATTTACACTGATGGCAAAACGCACATATACGGACAGAAAGTGAATCGAGTGGGTACATAAAAATAGAAAAGAGTGTACGATAGATTTGTTCAATCTCAACAGAGATGCTATCGTAAGGGAGCTGATGACCCTACAATAATTTACTGTCCGTGGGCATAATCTTAATACAAGAGACGCAAATAAATCGTCCTGGAATAGGTACATCAAAATAGAAAGGGGACATATGACATTCAGTTATGACCTGTTTGATTGTCATTGCAGTGTTTTGTTAAAGTTTTTAAGCTCAAATATTTAACGATTCAATAGAATTTCCTCAGAAATCGTGGAACTTAGAAGGAATTTATTCAATCATTGACTTAAGAACTATGAGCGATTAGAAAATTCAAATGAAAATCGAGAAATGTTCATGGGTACTTCTCGTAAGAATAAAAGTAGATAACATATGTTGGCATTAGAGATTTTACATACACGAATGTACTGAGTGATAGTGAAGGTATTCCACCTTTTTCAGATAAACCCTCTCCTCTCTCTTTTTATAAAGAGGGTTTATCTGAAAAAAAAGGTGTAATACGATATCCTAAAATTCATGGGCTCAAAATGTGGATTGGAGTAAATAGACAATCTTGACCACCGAGATGAATAAAAAAGATCTCGGATAGGCAGACGACTGGGATGAATAGGAGCTGAGCAAAATAGATGGCGAAAAAGATTCAGTTCAAAAAGACAAGACGTAGATATAACGGTCATAAATAGGTATTCATTCATATACCTGCATTTACACTCGCCTTGGCCGACTCTATTTTCATATTCCTCCGCCATAACACCCACCCGAAACATACCTGCTGCTCCTACTATTTCTAACACTACTCTCCACCCACCGCATCTGTTCAACAGTGGGATCTTCACCAAAAAATCAATATCGAACGAAGAGTTTTCATTTCTCCACTGTTGTTGTCGACCCAAATACAGCAGCGGCAACAGAAAAGAATACGATTCTGATTGGTCCGCGTGACGTCACTCGTACCACAACCACCCACGCGTGCTGCTGACGTCACAATCGATCGTTGCTGACGTAGTTGAGGCGCCTCTCGATTCAAAACAAAGCAACCTAAGATATGACCCTATAACAGCAGTAGCTGGGGTGGGAAGGCGGTTGGGAGGATAGTGCAATTGCGGGTAGCAAGAATAATGACGCTGCACGCCAACGCCTCTCCACGCCGTCTATGACGTCAAACGGTAACGTTTGTGCCTATAACTGAGTGTGGGGTTAAGAAAGTAAAAGCGAGAAGAGCGGGAAATAAAGCAAAGAAATGAATGAATGAAGATGAATGAAAATTGGTAGTGGAAAGCGATGGTAGTAGGTGATAGGTTTGTGAATGAAATGGTATGTGGGTAATAGGGTGAGGCGCGAACGGAAACGTTCAAAAAAGGTGTAGGCAGAGGAGAATGTAGGCAATGGGAATTATGCGTAAAATAATGCGTAGTTTTCTTTTTTCCGGCGTCATCGCTATAGTAGGAAATATATGAATGAATGAACGAATGGATTAATGAATGAACAGATTAATGAATGAATGACTGAATGACCAAATAGAAAAATAAGGTGAAGAAAGAAGGGTTGAGAAATTGGGTGATAGGGTAAGAGAGAGTTAATGTAGCGAAGAGTAAAGAAAGGTGGAGGAGAGAAAGGAGGAAAGACTAGAAAGGTACAGAGGGGAGGAAGGAAAAAAGACAGACGAGGATGAAGAAAAGAGAAAAGAAGGGTGTCGAGAGTGAAAGAAAGAAGGAAAAACGAGGAACGAACAAAAAACGAGGATGAAAGAAAGAAGGAAAGAAAAAAGAAAAGGATCAATTAAAGAGGAGAAAAGAACAATGTCGAAGATAAAGGAAAGAGGAAAAAAGATGAAAGACTAGGAAAGAACAAAGATGAAAGAAGAAAAAAACAGAAAAGAACAAAGGCGAGGGTGAAAGAAAGAAAGAAAGAGGAGAAAAGAACGAAGACGAGGATGAAAGAAAGAAGGAAAGATGGGGAAATAACAAAGGCGAAGAAAAAAGAAGGAATCTCGAGGAATGAACAAAAGCGAGGAAGACAGAAAGAAAAGGAAAAAAAAAGAAGAATGAATTGATCTCAAAAGAATAGACAGAAAGAAAGAATGAAACCCGGGAAAGAAGAAAAAAAGAAATATTCCTCCATAAAACAAATGAACGAGAGAAAATAAAGATCAAATCTGAACGAGTAAACGTTAGATTGATTTGAAGAACGAGCAAAAGAATAAATATACTCTGCAAGAATGAAATGAAGAAAAGATTTAATAAATTATCGGAAAAAATCTTAAGTTCCGTATTCGGTGTCTACCTCTGCACGTGAGCATAAACCCATAAACACATATACGGATATATAGAGTCAAACTTATACATATCAATTCACACACATGTACACACGGTGTACTACTCAAAAGTGCAAGCAATTCGAACAGTTTACGTAAACCTAATGTAGTACGGATTTTCGTCACTACCTTTCGTGAATAGTTTTCTATGAATCAGTGAGCTTACCTATAAGAATACTACTTTCATGGAAACGGTTGAAAATATGTGCTAGGGTAAATCATTCGCTTGTAATCAAATTAATAAAAAAAAACTATTGTACCTCGGATACAAGAACACTTTTACTGACTTCTGTATAAATTTCTGGAATGAGGAGTTATCATTATTTACATTCTGGTTTATAATAAAGACGAAACTCGGAGGGCACAACACCCGAAATGTTGTCTTAATGGCAACAAATCTATTTCTTCAAGAGTATCTCAAACAAATACATACAGTGATATGTCAATCTGTCTGTATTTGTGCATATGTGTAGATAATATTTATACATGGTTGTATATGGTTATTACATGTTTGTAAATATATGGTGGAGCGTATAATTATAGATATATTTGCATGGGATACATATATATATACATACATACATGAAATGGACAAAGTACGACAATTATTTTAAGACATTTTTTATGTTTAACATTCTTTTTATAGATACAAACATTTAATAATATACTATTTATTAAAAACAGAGCATTTAATTAAAATATTTATATATATATATATATATATATATAAAATAAACTTTCAAGAACTGGAAAAAAGGTATAAATGACCGAGTGGTGAGAACGTTTGTTTTCTGATCATGTGACCCGGGTTTGAATCTCATTATGGACGATTTGTCAGGAAGGGGACTTCTTGATGTCATCAATCTGGGGAGATGATCCCAGCGTGAGGTATTTTCTGGAATGTGCCTGAAAACCATGACACGTGTTTATCCATGCCTTGTGGACGAAATTGGGAACTATTTGCGAGCTAGCACAGCCACAAGTCACAGTGACCGAGAGCTTTAGTGTACTGGTCTTGTTCAAACTGTTGATTACACAAGTTAATGCGGTCTCTCCCAGAAACTGTAACTAAGGTCTGCTCAGTATAGTTGCAATATAAATCACAAGTGGACTCTGTGGGAGTCGAACAAACACAAATGTGCTTGAGCAGGCGTCTACAACAGGGATTTGTTAGCCGCCCTAACAGACAGGCATAACCAACCACTATCCTCTCCCTCTCCCTCATATATATAAATATATATATATATAGCATGTTTGGGGCGTGAATATAAATAGTTTACATATTATTAGTACGGCATCTACGTTCATTCACTTTTGTGCAGTTCTTTGTGTTCAGAAAAAAATCGATTTGCATTCATTTACATACGAACTCAACAACTCAGTCACCCAAATAGATGCTAGTCAATGGCGATGCGAAGATTTCACTCTGTTTGCAGTAGCAGATTCTAATATGACAAGAAAAGTGATAGAATCTCTCCGAAGAGCAAAGCCTCCATTTTATTTTATTTTATATTTTTTAATTTTATTTTTTTATTAGTTTTCATTGTCTTTTTCTTTCTTACAAACTTGCACTTAAGTATTGTTTGGGTGGACCAAAATCGACTGTTTAATAAACAGCTCGTCTGAAGGCCTACAGTTCGTTGCTACTGCCACGGAAGAACCCAGTAACCCGAAATAGCCGGTCCGCTAGTGAAAACAGCATCGATAAATCGGGCAGGGGAATTAAATAAGAATTTTTTTTTTTTTTTTTTTTTTTTACGACTATCCTCATTAAAAACAAAAACTAACGTTTCGTCCTTTTTATTCGTCAGTCATCATCAGGTAGCTTACCTATAACGGTGGAAATAAGAAAAAGCTCACCTGCCGATGCCTTCAAGTTATTATTTACACTTAGACTAATATTATTGACGCACCGTTTTGACAGTTTAACTCTCCGACCTTCGTTAGCTGTCTGTCGATCCGAGTTAATTCAAGATATTTTGAACTGAACTTTTTAATTAATCTACAGAGTAGATTGTTCTCGTTCCACTACCCATGTCTAGAAATACCTTGTCTTGTTCTTCTTAGTAGTGGTTAGCTACAGCTCGCCCTGACTCCATCGAGTCTGACATGATTTGGTGGTATAGTAATTGCGAGTTCAATCTCAGTATTTGTCGAATGCACAGTATAGTAGGGTTAACTGGATACCGTTTGTGAGAAAAAGAGTACCAAGACGCAAATCACTCTACCAGAAATTTGGAAATGGCATGCTGTACTGCTTGGCATTAATACCGGAGGCTCCAATACACACATTTCAGAATGTTTGGGTGTGAATCTGAGGACAGTGCAGAGGATTCAGAAAAAGTTGGATGAGTCTAATGTTGATTACGACAGTACGACATCGCGGAAAACTCCCTCTGATATTTCTGATAAGAAAAGTAGTCCCGAATTTGTTGGTGAGGGCCTCACTCAACACGGAGGCCTACATCATGTGCTTTGAGGAGTCAGTGCTGCCCTGGGTAAACAATATGGCCGCTGGAAGACCCTATGTCTGGAAACAGGTCTCTACATGATGCGTACAAGCAGGAGAAATTTACTCTTTAGTATTTTAAGATAGTTTAGTGCAATTTTGAGATATATACCTGTTAAAATTGTTAGTTATGGTTAATATATCTGTTAAAATGATGAGATGTCAGTGTTATTTACATTTTTGCGTTATTTAGACGACAATTTATCCATCGAACCTTATATGGTGGTAAGAGAACAATCTACACTGATTGATTAAATAAAGAGTTCAGTCCGAAATTTCTTGAAGGTTGCTCGAATCGACAAAAACATGAAAATGGTCAAAAAGGTAATTGGCGCAATTTATGAGAATATGAGGGAAAGGTAACGGTTGACCCTAGACTTGAACAGAGTAAGATTGTAGTGGTCGTGAAACTGACTCCCAAGATGTTGCTTGCCCGACTACTGCAATGTTAACCTGTTCAAGTCTATGGTTAACCGTTATCTTTCTTACATATAAAATGCTCCTCTTAATCTCACTTCTCACGCAACAAACTCCTTCAGTAATCCTCTGTCTCGAGTGGCTCTTTGGCTTTGTATGGGATGGACATTAGTTAAAAAGACGGGATGGGTGTACAAAAAGAATTGACATCATTTTGTAGTCTTATAACCTCGTCAGTTCTCGCTCGAATGATCTCAAATTTTAACAAAATGTGTAAAAACTAATTTGACTGTATGGACTTATATCAATGAGAATCTACCAGGAAAATAGATCGGGCGTACCAGTGATAATGACAACGTGCTGTTGAAATGGCCACCACGTTCACCTGACTTGAGACCTTGGGATTTTTTTCTATGGGGCTTTGTGAAAGGAAAGGTCTGTATCCCCCTCTACCTACAAGGCTAGAGGAACTTAAGCAAGGAATCACTGAGGCGCTGTAGAATGTTACGGAAAATATGCTACAACGTATTTGGCAGGAGCTGGACTACGTACTTGACGCATGTCATGTCACTAGTGGTGCGCATATTGAATATTTGTGAAGCTTTACGAAATCGGTTATAAAATCTACATCCCTTTGAAAATCTTGTTTGAATTTTGATAAATAAATCTTTTATTGATCAACATGAAGCCTATTTAATTTCGTTTGCCTTGGACATGCGGTTACGTAGATATTCGCATTTTTGTTTTGGATTAAATATCGCAACTGAATAAAAGTGAATATTAAAAAGAATTCATCTTTTTTCCTTTTTTTTTTTTAAGTGTCCTAAATATAACTGCATATTAAATGGTAATTTTAATTGTCATATTAACCCTTTCCTTATAAGGAAACATTCGATTTTCATTGTCTGGTCAGCCAGTACTACTCTTGAGTAAAATTCATAAAATCTTTCTATTAAAACAATTTTTAAAGAAAATAGGTTATAGCGCTATTCGGTATTGATGATAGCTTCCTTTCTAACTTTTTTTTTCTGGAGTACTGTGAAACGTCAACATCTTGATTATCTAATTATTTCCCCTTCGAGTTACATGTGCTATACATTCTAGCTGTTGCTGAAAGTTCCCAAGTGCTGTGGTTTCTGTTATTAGGTACAGTTCACTGTGTGTGATTCTGTAGCGCCAGTCGACATTGTTCGAAAAAGCATGGTACCCGCTAAGACCTACTACTCCCATTTGATGAAAGCCACTTTTAATGATTGATTCGAAAAGCGCTTACATACTGTTGACAGTTTAGATATTTCTGAACGAGTTTGGCGCCGTGCATGACATCCGGATGAAATTCTGTATCTAAATCGAGTTTTTAAATTAATGTTTTGGTTTTGTAGCAACTTGTGTTGGGTGAAACTACACTTAGCGTAACCTATTTTCTGTTCAATTTATTTATCGTATATTAAATTTGTTATAATTCGTATATCGTGGTATCTGAAGTGAATGTTACTTGAAAAAGATTAGTTAATATCGAAACAGGATTAAGGGTCCAATACGTGTTAATTTAACATTAGACAGCCCCTTAACTTCTAGTGTTAATGGCAGATACCAAGGAATTTATTTACGCTTGCAGCACCTTTGGAAAGAACCTGAAACCCTACCACAGGTTGACTCAGACATTGTAAGTGAAATTGGGTAGATGGTTGTGGTAGCACGATGTCACAAGTCATCGTGACCGAGGCTTTGAGCGTATTGACATTGTTCATGTTTGATAAACCGTTCACTCCCAGTAACTGTAACTAAGTTTCTTTCAGTATAGTTGCAGTATAAAACAGATGTGGGCTTTGTGGGTGATGAACAAATATGACTGAGCAGGTGTCTGTAACATGAATTGGCTAGCTGACCTAATAGACGGGCATACTTGGATAATGGTGGCAAGCCTTTATATATATATATATATATATATATATATATATATTATATATATATATATATATATATATATATTATATATATATTATTATTATTATATATATATTATTATTATATATATATATATATTATATAATATATATTATTATATATGTATATATAAAGTGGACACAAACAACTTCAAACGGCGTCAGTTTGTTTCATGCTTCAAGTGCACTTTTATATTTACATATGCCGTGTCTCTGATATTGAGCACTTTTACGCATTAATATACCTTGAAACTATACTTTTATCACATTGTTTATATATATATATATATATATTTTAACCTCTCTCGCTCTATCGAAACATGTAGGAAGACTAAGAGAGAAGGAACGAGACATTTGTTACACATATATAGGCTTGTTGTACTTTCATGTAATATTTTGGTAAAATGTATTCGATTTTAAGCTAAATTTAAAATTCTTCCGGAATTACCATTTATAACCTTGGCGACGAGACCCCAAGTGATATAAACAGAAACGCGATTTATTTTTAGAACTACATATTTTCATCAATATTTACTTATGCGTTATAGGTCAATATATATATATATATACTCGTCGTTGATTGGTAAATATAGCAAATAATACAGACGCAACATAATACAGTGCAGTAAATAAAAAAAACAAAAAGAATATAGATTATTAGATACACGTGGCTAAGACGTTTAATTGCCCCAAGGACGACTGGCTGTAGTCTCTCCCGTAAACACAGTTCGTCCCCAAAGACAAAATCGACATTTCCTCTTGCAGACTGTAGGCAAGTTATGAATAGACGAACGGTTCCACGTATATGTGAGTTGCAGCTATAAATAGCGTCATCACTAACGGTTTCTAAATGCTGTGTAAAGCACATAAATTACAGAGTGTAAGGCTGCATCGCAGATCGGGGGGAAAAAACTTATATGTGTATATAAATAAAGGTTGTCTTAGATAGTTTTATTACATAGGCATTGCAGATTTTACAACAATACGAACGAACTAATTACTTAATTTGGTTGAGATTACGAAGAACAGAAAATTAGTTTACCGGGATCAAGTGTTAGTTAGACAGAAACTAAATTAGATTTGTCGGTATTACAGATTTTAAGGATTTGCAGTTGATGTAATGCCTACCGTCACCAAAAATGAAATAAAAAGGGTGAGTTCAGATTCCGGCTAAGCTTATTGTGTTAAATTCGCTCTCATACCTTTGCATGAACTGATCTCCTCTTGCACTGGCTCTGTGTAAATAGTAGAGTAGACTTGATTCTTTAGCTTTGTTAAGGCAGCTAGTCTAAGAGCACAACTCTGAATTTAAAACCTTAGAGAAGGCAACAGGAAACCATTCCACTATCGCCCAAGAAATCATGGAATTTGATGATATTAGCTGTGGAGTTCCGTGACTGCCGTGACGATGTTTTCCCGATTTCTACAATCTTCAAATCTAAGGCCAACGGCTATCTATCCTACATTATCATGATAATATGCACGTCTTTCTTCCTCCCTTTATGTCCTTACTTCTATCCTCATTCAGTAACCCTCTATCTTGAATGGCCCTTGGGCCTTAGACTGTGTGGACAATAGTATGAAAATTAGTTCAGTGAATAAAAGCCCGGTTTTTATGCAGTCTCAAAAGAGACAGACAAATTCAAAAATGCTCCCAGTATTATATGGAGTACTCGGATTTTGCAAGCATAAAGATATAAATAACTGACGTGCGTGAATGTTGTGCAGTGCTGAACTTTCCTGCATGATATCTGAAAAAAAAGTAAATGCCTTCTCAGCCTGCGACAGAATGCACAACTTTACACAAATGAAGAATTTTAGCCGCTCTGCTTTTCCAATGCCCGATAGATCAACACGTTTGGTCCAAGTTTGCTGGGATAAAGGTGATTTCATCCAGTCACCATCTCTAGATTGGTAGTCAATCAAGGCTTTAGAACACCGTCTGTTCTGCTATTTAACCTATTTCTGGGTGGGGGGGGGTTGTGAGAAGAGATGTATCCGTATCTTTCCAAAGGGTATTTTCCTGTGAGTGAATATAAAGAACTCGATTCACAGATTTCTAGTACCGAGCAGCAATTCATTACAACACCTGTACATTCATATAGGCCTTATAGTCAAACAAACAAACAAAATGTCTCATTTAAATTGTAATTCTCGTTTGGTTGCATTAGACGACTAGAGATCTCGTTGATCTTTTCTCTTTTAACTCGAACAGTGTCTCGTGCCTCCAATTGTCATTTGAATGAAATCTATTCTGGCAACAGGCTAAGAATTAGACGAATTTATCTTGTGTGGTTTTCTCTTTTTTTTTGATTTTCTCTTATCTCACGTTTTTATTTTCATAAATATGGATAAAAAAAAAACCTTGTATATTTTAACTGTCAAAAGTGGCAACAGCTCAATGCTGCCTGGGTTATAAAGTTATGGTACTCTACTCTTATTTCCAAGTCCTCTAAGCGTATGATCAACGTTGAGGTCTTACAGAGAATGCAAACAAGGAGGAGGTTTATATTTAACATCAGGTAGAGGCAGCTGAAGTTTCTAAGACAGATAATGAGGAAGTAGGGTCTGGAGAATCTGATACTTACGGGTCGAATAGAGGGAAAGAGAGACAAGGGAAAACAACGCATGACATACCTAGCGGGCTTAAACAAGTGGATAACATAACGTGATCTGAGGAGGGGGCAGAGGGAAGGAACATTGAGAGCTTCAAGGGATAGAGGGAGGTGGGGAGCCATGATCGCCTACGTCCTGAAAGGACATGGCACATGAAAAGAAAGATCTCCAACACCATCTCCATTAGCCATTGTGATGTGACATGGCATGTCAGTATATCTGGAGATCTGGAAAACACGCAGAGGAAAAAAAATGGATACGCGCCTTTTCCGAGACCATTAGTGCAGAGTGAATGCAAGCGTTCGCGGATTCCATTAGGCCACTTCGAACTTGAACTTATTTTTTTTAATGTCATATCCCTTCGGATTTTCATTTTATTTATTATCGGCGAATTACTATGACTTTTTATCTAAGTTTGATAATTACGTAGTGCTCCAAAATTTTGATCTTGTGCCAAACTAAATTAATTTTAATATTTGCAAGCACTGACGGGGCAGCTCTAGCCGAGTCATGGTTCTCGGATGAATTTAAAACACGTCCAGAATTTCAATCTCGCAGACTCTCGTTAAACACTTATTGGATGACCCAATTTTGTGGCCTTGCGTCAAACTTAACTCAGTACATACCTGCCTAAAGGCATCTAGTGCAAACCGATTGATCTGCAAAGTTGCCGATTAAGCAATCTGCTTTATATCACAAATCAACATATTTTAGTTTTTCTCGCAGCTTGAATATAAATATATATCGTCGTCTCTTCTGACCTGAAATTAAATACTTAAAGCTGTTTTAGTAAGTCTTTCTTTCTTTTTATATTATCTCTCCATCTTTTTCTTTTTTTTATCTCTCTCTTACTTTCTTTCCTCTTCATCTCTCCCGCGTTCTCTTTCTCTTTATTTTCTCTTTTCTTTCTTTATCGTCCAGTCTGAGTATGCTGTTTATCTGTCTGTTCAGTCTGACTAGATATTATATTGACTAGCTTAATTTAGCACAGGGCCAAATTAAGAAAAAAGAGGTTAGTTAGACTCTGTTGCGATGAGCCATATATCCCGATTCTTACCTGTGTCGCTAGCTATTTTCTAACTAAACATTTGTGGTTCCGGAATAGTTATTACCATATATATATATAGAGAGAGAGAGGGTTAGAAAAAATATAAAAAATTGTTTAAAATTTGCTCTATTTATAAGGATGGATAAATAAGATAGCCATGGAAAGATAGATAGACAGATAGATATGGAAAGATAGATAGACAGATAGATATGGAAAGATAGATACATATAGATAGATATGGAAAGATAGATAGACATGGAAAGATAGATAGATATATAGAGATAGATATGGAAAGATAGATAGATATAGAGAGATAGATAGATAGACATGGAAAGATAGATATGGATAGATAGATAGATATGGAAAGATACATAGATATATAGATACGAAAAGATAGATAGATATAGATAGATATGGAAAGATAGAGCAAATTTTTAAACCATAGCTATCTATAGCGGAAAATAGATGAATGTTTAAAAATTTTCTCTATTTATAGGCGAAGAATTATCGATATCTGAGATAGCGTTTATCGATAGAGACAGTCTGGATATAAGAATCGACAATGCATAGCAACTGTCAGTTTCAGGTCTTAATGCTATCATCAGAAACTTGGTCCGAATATAGCATCCATGCGGGAAATTAAGTCTGGGTTGCTTTGTGTTTGTATCTGTCTCATTATAACATTTTATTTTTATTTATCTTCTTTTTTTTTAATCATTTCAACCCGAGCAAGGCGGGAATGCCACTAGTACGCAGGGGGTTAGATGAAGTGAAAGTGAGAGGCAAGACTGAGTTATGGCAGGATTGAGGAAAGGACAAATGATGAACGCGATTCAAGAAGACAACAGATAGCGACTGATGTTGGATTTAAATTTTTGAAGATTGTAGTTATCATGGAAGCAAGTAAAAAGAAGGATGTTCCACGGGCGGAAAGTGCGAGAAAATAAACTTTTGAAGTAGAAGTGGCAGTTGCATTTAGTTATTTCAACAGTAAAAGAAAGTTCGTCAGTAGCAGCTTAAATTTGGAGCACCAGGAAAAAGTTCGTCAGACGTCATGAAAAGTCGGTCGGTGAGAAAGTGACTGAAGTCGAGATGTTTGACCAGGATCGATTGCTGTTATACTAGAACATTACCTAGTCTATTGTAATAGACTCTCCCACACATAATAAGTATTAGTAGTAGTAGCGGTTGCCAGTTGAGCGAGTCAGTCGATGTTGGACATTGAAGTATCAACCACCCCAAATAGATTGCTGCGTCATTAACTCTTATTTCAAGTTCCTAACGTTTTGTACGTCGGACCCTTTTAGGACCGACTTAGCGAAATACAAGCCTCCACTGTGAAAACTACTTTACAACAATTACATCACAGATCCGTACGGTAATTAATCCTTTGAGCCGTGACCACCGCTTTCCTAGTGGTACAGAAAAATGACGTAATGTCCAGCCCCCGGTTGAACGATAGTAGCGAAAAATAAACTAATATCCAGCTACCGGTTGAACGATGGGTAAACACTTGTAACTATTTTTATATCTACCGTGAAACATTACATACCCAGTCCTGGGTAAGACGATAAACTACGTCCAAGAGCAAGGCCTCTGAGCAGGAGTCATTGAGGAACGTGAAACCACCTCTTGGTGGTATTTCCAAGTTCACTCCAGTCTGACCCGGGTGGTAGTACCTGTTAGGATCCCAGCTATGAGCAAATAGTTAACCCCCAGACTGGGGTCAAAACACTATGAAAGTCTAAAAATAGGTTTTAATACCAGAAATACTTTTTTTTTTAATTATTACCAGTAATACATTTTTTGAAAAAAAATATTACCATCAATAAAAATCTTGTCGGTATTAAATAACCCATTGAGGTTGGTATGCTGTAAAACAAACCAAACATTAAATACCAATTATTTGCGAATTTGGACTCAGGAGCTCAGGCAGAAGGGTTAAAATTGCTCAGGAACGCAGAGTTCAAAGGGTTAATATAGAGACGCTAACAATAAAACTATTCATTCATTCTGATTTTTTTGTACAGTAAAACAGAAATGGATCCAGATTAAATGTAATGAGAAAATAAAGATAAAATAAAATTAAAAATACGAACAATCTGACTTCAACGTTTAATGTCTCAGTAAGGGTTAAAATGGCATTAAATTTACAAACTTAGGAAATCGGTAAGAATTCGTCTCTACCGATTTCTCGCTTCTTTTCTTATCTATTTATCTATACATCTATTTCAGTTTGTTCTTAACCTATTTATTTCAATTTATCTATTTCATTATCGCTATTTTTTTTATGCTGAGGCCAGCTTGCTGGTTTCACTCTTCCAACCTGTCGTCCGTGTGCAAGCACCTGGAAAATTTGAAATCATGTTATGAATTTGTGACAGATTGAAGTCGAGGTTTAAAGTGGGTTTAATGACAATACCATTGTTTTTCACGGTATTGCCGTTAAACCCTCTTTAACCCTCGACCTTGTATCACATTCAGTAGCGACGTGGGGGCACTGACAAAAAGGCCCTTAGCAATCCGTATTTTCGTATACTTATAAAGATCGACACTAACGATTTTGTATGAATTTATATATCTCTATTCATCTCGATATGAAGAAAACTAACAATAAAAACTGAGATAAGTAAATGGATAAAGCGATATTACACACACGGACTTTTTCTTTCACTCTCGTTTTATGAGAGGGAGTCATCATAGGGTTCACCATACAGTGTTGATTCCTATGTCCTTACTGTCTATATCTATAAACGCTCTGTCTCCGTTATTGAAAATTTTCCCTCTATAAATATAGTCAATTTTAACAAGTGTGTGTGTGTGTGTGAGAGAGAGAGAGAGCGCGCGCACTAGGCATGCTGAAAAAATCGTAACCTGACTCAGAAAGTGGATTCAAAAACTTTTCCCGATTTTGCTAGATTTTGCGAATTGGGCAGGTCTGAGAACTTTTCATTCCTTCGTGTGTGTATTTTATATATATATATATATATATATATATATATATATATATAAGTTGATATCTCCCTGACGAGTGAGCCGAGTGATTACTATAGGATCCGTTTACTAAACTGTAGTCAGGATGCTGAATGTAACATCAATCAACTAAGTGATGTATTTGTATTAATTCTATATATTTTTCAATGTTTGTTTAAATTAATCAATTAAAAGCTTAAAATGTTCACTTGTTTGTTGATAAACTACATTTTCTAATTAAATGTAAATGTTTCGCAAATATATTTTGATTAAAGTAAAGTATTTTATAGTTTTTAACCTTTTTGTATCTGGAACTTATTGTTACATCTAACCAATGCAACTGTAAATTTATGAGACCTCTTTATGAATCTAGTACAGTGCTTAAATTCATAAAGTCTAGGTACCATAGAGGAAAGTTAATCAGAACAATTACCAAGAAAGTATTTATAGAAAAGGCACGGAGAAGCTACATTACGATGGTGGAAAAGTGACTGAAGCCAGGTCAAGACCAATTATATTGCTGATTCGTCTCTGAATTTCATCAATAATCTCTAAAACTATAGCAGGAGCACCGGACTATATATAGCAGCAATATTCAAAGCATGGATGAATTGTAGACTTATAAATATCTAAGATAGATTATGGCAACAAAAATTGTCTAGCAAGGCACACTGAACCATACTTCTTGGCAGCAGACCTAAGAATGGATTTAATATAATCTTTCCACTGCATGTCAGACGAGAATGTTAGCTCGAGAAGGAACAACGTGTCACACTCCTGTGGGTTAGCACCAGCCATGCTGATGGGTAGCAGAAAGATGGGTGATTAATAGAGAGAAGTTTCGTTTTGGAGGCGTTAAAATTAACAAGCCATTCCTTGCTCCAATTAACAACAGATTGTAGGTCATTTTTCAGACCAGCTGCGAATTTGACCTTATCGAACTGGACAGGCTTACTATCGAGACAGGAGTAAATAGTTGAGAATTGATGCCACCAGGAAGGTCATTGATGAAAATTAAGAACAAAGTAAAACAAAATCTAGAAGAGTAGCCGTTAAAACGATTTTCATTTCGCGATTTGATAAGAAAAACCGAATTAGTTCAGACATTCGTCCAGAAACACCATAACTTTTCAACTTGTGAAGACCGGTATGCCAAAATCTGTCGAAGACTTTAGAGACGTCCAAAGCAATAACCCAAGCTTCACCATTCTTATCAAAAGCTTGTTAGAATCTTTCAGCAATAATCGTTAATACATCAGAAGTTGACCTAGAGAAGGGAGCCATATTGTTTGTATACTCTCACACACACGCGGTACGCTACGAAAGTAGTGTATCCTATTTATTTCTGTGGGGACTAAAACTGATACAGGGTGAGGCACATGAATACCTTTTTATAGAACAAATTTTTATCTACAAAACACTATTTTGGTACGTAGTCACCACCGTAGTATTTGCATTTTCACCAGCTCGTTTTGTTTTTGTTTGTTTTGTTTTAGGGCATATCAACCGCAGTGGGTTATTTAATGCCGACAAAATTTTTATTTCTGGTAATGTTTTCCTTCTGGGAATATTTTCCTTGAAGAAATCTATAGCTTGTTATATTTTTTCCAAAGAATGTATAGCTGTTTGCATTTCTGGTATTTTTTTAAAGTATTGCTGGTAATAATTTTTTCCTTAAAAAATTATTGCTGGTATTATTTTTTATTATTACAAAGTATTTCTGGCATTAAAACCTATTTTTGCACAAGTTTGGTTTGGTTTAATTTGTTTTGTTTTACGGTATATTAACCACAATGTGTTATTTAATGCCGACAAATTTTCCATTTTTTTCCAAAATGTATAGCGGGTAATTTTTTTCAGAAATGGATAGCTGGTAATATTTTTTTTTTTTTAAATGTATAGTTTGTTTTGTTTTGTGGCATATTAATCTCAATGGGTCATTTAATGCTAACAAGATTTTTATTTCTGGTAATATTTTTTTTTCAATTATTTATTGCTGATACTATTTTTTTTAATGTATTTCTGGTATTAAAATCTATTTTTACACTTTCATAGTCTTTTGAGTCAGGTTGTGGGGGTCAACTATTTTCCCATAGCTGGGACCCTAACAGGTGCTACAACCCCGAGTCAGGGTGGACCTGGGAACACCAGCAATTAAGAGGTCGGTTCCACGCTCCTCAAAACCTCCTGATCAGAGTCCTTGCTCCTGGACGTAGTTTATCGTCTTAACCAGGACGTGGATGCAGTTTATTGTCATACCAAGGACGGGCATTTTCACCAGCGATATATATGTTGTACATTGACAGCAGTACACAGCCTTGTGGAACGTACCTTGCTACACATATGGCGGCCACCACTTCTACAACCAATAATTCTACACCTAACTGTGCTCGCATCCACTGTGTCTTCTCCGTAAACATTCAGAAAGATTTTGTGAATTTCAGTCTTTAAATTTTTTTTGTGTATTGATTACTTCAGTGTCACAATTCCGTTTCGTTCACACTTTCATGTCAGAAGACATTTTGCACAATCGCTACATTTAATAAGGCATGATTCAACTAGACATTGAATAACTATATTCTAGATACTACCCCACAATTGAACGTAGTTTATTAGGTAACACGAGAGTCATTTGTTAAGACAGCTGTTTACCACTATTCTTATCACGTTGGGTTAATTATTATTTTACCTCTGTATTCATCAAGCTGATTATCAATAATGCAAACTATCAGAAAATAACATTTTATACATGCCGGTAATTTTAATACGAAGTCTTGGCTTTAAACACTTTTATATGTTTGAAGTTATTTCTACAGGGGGGATCTGAAAAGAGAATATGAAATAGAATAACTTTACTAATTTGACTATTTTCACGGTTAATCATGTATTTCTTTGTCAGAGATATAGATCTGTCTTTCGTCACGAAAGTCTGTCTTATCCACAATAACGACAAAAATCGATTATTTGTAAGTAACGCCTACATACGAAGACTTTTATTCTGGTTTGTTATAAAAATGATTTCTTTGCTTGTTTTCATTGTGTAGCGGAGATTGTTAAGGACTATAAGTGAAGCAGTTAACACTTAGTGTGGATGCGGGCGAGCATTTTCAAAAGACATTTTCTTAACCCTTTTAACCCAAGAAAGGGGGGAAAACAATTAAGAAGCAAGGGTTTATTGATTGTGAAAGAATGTGAGAAAAAGAAAAATATTATTAAGGATAAAAAAAAACAGGAATTAAGAAGACAAAAAAATAACGGTTGATACTGCATTTACATTTTTCAAGATCAAAGTTGACTGGAAAACAAGAAGCTGGGAGAGAGTTCTACACCATGTCTAAGAGAAGAAATTGTTAGCCTAAAACGTAAGGTTAAATCCAGCCATTTTGAATGTAAAATGATGAGAACCTGCCACCAATCTAGTAATGCGCTTAAACCCATAAATGAGATGTATAAAGGGGAAAGTTTATCAGAACAATTACCATGAAAAATATTTATAAGAAAGGGAAATGGAAGCTTCTTTACGGCAGTGGGAATGCGAATTAAGTCGAGATGCCAGGTTAGGACCGATAACATTGCAGATTCTTTTAGATTTTATCAATTATCTCTAAATACATAGCAGAAACACCAGACTAGATACGGCAATAATAGTTAATGCGTGAACAAGTGGTAGACTTATAAATGTGTAAGGCATGTTCTGGAGAGACAACCTAGTCTAGCGTGACACAGTTAACCAACTTTCCTAACAGCAGACCTAGCAATTGATTTCAACACGTGGGCGATTTTATGCATATTTATATAAAGAATAACAAAAGAAAAGAAAGAGAAATTGTATTTATGTGTATATAGATACCTAAAAAAAGGAAATAATAAAAAAAACATTTGTGGCTTTAGCTATACTCTGTGTGTGTGTGTGTGAGAGAGAGAGAGTTATTGAGTGAAATAAATCTCCCCTCCCCCGGGAACAAGTCCGGTTGTTGTCTCTACTAGATCCCAGAGTAAAGAGAGAGAGAGAGAGACATGGTTTGTGTCCCTTTCTTTCTGAATAAAAGGCCACCTAGCGGACGTCCTGGTAGACAAGTTGAGGTAATCTCACTATTGTATGAACTGATAAAATAAAATAAAAAATCATCACTAGGCTCAGCTTCAAGTTTTTTTCCTAACCTTTGAACCCCTACTTATTTGGGCGAATTTTTATATCTTACCAAATCTTAATTGGTTTTACATGATCACCTGTATCAGTTTCCATAACTCGGTTTAAGTTTTAGTTCATTAAATAAGATTATAATAGAAGACATAAATATAAAAATATCAAATCTCTTAGCCTAAACTTGTTCTTACAACCGAAATTTGCACGTAACAGTTACTACTTAAATATCAAAGTATTAACTGCATGACAATTCAGCTCTTGATAACAGATGAACCTCCATATTTACATTTAACATTACAGTATTATGGATTTCCGCGAATTACGAGTGCTGGTTTTCTCGAGCTTCTAAGTAGAAATTTGCCTAACAAATATGTCAACTTTAACTATAAGGTCAAGGATATTTTTCAAATACATTTGGGAAAGGTTTCTGCCTTATATAACAACAGATTTCAGTAAGTAAATATGAATGTACTAACAAGTCTCGAAGACGCCAGTTTTTAAATAAATTCTTAATTAGCTTTCTATCTTCAATATAAACTTTACGAATGTTTGGGTTATCATTCTTTTCTTTTCGTATTTTTTTACGTAAAATATTTTATGTTAGATATACTCATCACAAAATGAAAAAAAAGCTGAATACCGTTAATTGTTTTCGTGTTAATGACAACAGAAATTTTGAAGATAACTGAATGTCGATTTGCTTGTTTCTGTGTATATTTCTACGTGTACTGTGATATATATAAATTGATTTGGAAAATTAAATGCACAGAAACAGATTGAAAGAATGGGAAGTAGATACACACAAGATATATAGCTGAGTGACCTAAGCAGCTAACCAAAATACTGGAGATTGATAGATTAATAGGCTGACCTCACCAGCTAACCAAAATATTGAAGATAGATAGATAGACAGACTGACATCATCAACTAACCAAAATACCGAAGATAGATAAATAGATAGACTGACCTCATCACTTTACCGAAATGCCGAAGACAGATAGACTGACCTTACCGAAATACCGAACATAGACAGAAAGCCTAACCGAAATACAGAAGATAGGTATATAGATAGACTGACCTCACCACCTTACCGAAGATAGATAGACCGGCTAACTGACCTCACCACCTTACCGAAATACCGACGATAGATAGCTAAGTAGATAAACTGACCTTATCAGCTAATCGAAATACTGGAGATGATAGGTTGATAGATGTACACGAATAAAGAGTTATACATACATATAAATCAATGAAGATAGATGTTTAACAAATCGGTCAAATCAAAACTAGTTTTATCTTTTATTGCTTTCAAGGGACGCACACACGTGCACAGTAATTGACAATGAATGGCGAACGATTGTCCTCTATTGATTAGCGGCCATATTTAAACTTATGCAGCTCACCGAATTCAAGGTAAAAACGAACCAAAGAATGAATAACTAACAGAATGAATGAAAGAATAGCTGAAGGAACGAATCTGTTCCCTATATTTCTGTAACAGGTGTTCGATATTAAATATACATTGAGGTGAAGAATGTTTGTTTTCGCTAAGCGGCATTCTACTCAAAAGGAAGCTCGTCTTCATAACAGTGAAAGTTTATTTATACGTTCATTTATCGTGTGTGTATTTTTATGAGCATACAAATAAACAGAAAGCACAAGAAAAGAACTAGACGTCTGTTGGCAGAATCACATGAACGAAGGAATATGATTAATTGCAAACTGTCTGTTTCGTGTCATGAGGCTCCGTCCGCCCAAGAAACGTTCAGTCTGCATGAACGAGTTCAGTGACTACACAAAAAAAAAGACAGAGGAACAAGAAAATGCTACGTTTTCTCACCTGATTATTGTTACCTAATACAGCGAAATGATCCTAAAAGAATTAAAAATCTTAGCAGGTTGTATTACTGATGGACGTAATACGCGGATGACACTCTGTTTATAGCGGACTCAGAAGGAAACCTGAACGATCTCGAGAAAAAACTATTAACTGTAAGTAAACAGAATGCATGGTTGTCAGCAAAAGAGACAGTTCAAGGTGTGAGCTACATATTGGAGACGTCGAAATCAAGCAGCTATAGATAGTGTAGTAACAGATGACATAAATGTAACATGGAGCATGAGAATAGATGCCTTCCAAAAGGTAGGCAAAGTATTAAGAGATATGAACATTTCATCAGAAACAACGAAAACAGTGCTGAACTGCAAGTTAATGTTTGATCTGCTACCTTCCAATAAATGCTGGACAATTTCCTCACAAATAAAAAAAGCAAAAGACTTGAATCGACATAGATCCGGTCCTAGCATCAAAGTCTGTGAATATCTTGAACTGAACAGAGGAGAAACGAGAAAGACATAGAAAGAAATACTACAAAGAATTTGCAATTAAAAGCAGGAAGCTGAAGTTTCTGGGACCGTAAAGAGAGAGGGTTTAGAGACTATAACACTCAGAGGAAATAGGAGAAGCATCGAGTAACCCATTTTACGTTTTTGAGCGAATGAATGGCAGAACAAAGACAAAGAGAGACAGTAAAGAGTCGAAAGCTACTTAGAGAAACGCAGTGGGTGCAGTGGAAAGCCATAATCGCCCTCGTCCTGAAATTTTGGCATCGGTAAGTGAAAACAATTCCTGTAATAAGTGTGAAAATTTTACAATTCCTGTAATTAAGTGTTAAATTTTTTAATGAAAATTAAAATTACAGAATATTTATAAAAGTGAAATGCTTGTACGTGTATAATGGACTGATTATAGTGGTGTTGAAGTGGCCACTCTATATGCAAAGATATATGCATATCCGCTAGATATATAGTGATTTACGAAGCATAGCTTAGATGTAGCACAAGGCCGAAAGTATGGCGCACCCAGCGAGGATCGAAATTCATTCGAGATATAATATTTACGTATTGTTAAACATCAAGTGAATATTTATATCCTTATAGGCCATTATTATCATCATTAGTCCCGCGACTGCTTCGATCGTCGGAGTGGATACCTGAGGGCAGAAGAAACAGACAACCAGGTTGATCTGTTGGCGGTGAATCTCAAGAGATCCTGCCTGTTCACTCTTTGATATTATCTGATCAGCTCTTGCGTTGCCATCCCTGCTTGCGTTCGCCTTCGACAGTGTCTTGCATGATGGTCTTGCAGAGGCTGCCATACCGTGTGACGTGGCCAAACTATGCCATCTTCAGACGCTTCAGAGAGATTACTGTCAGCCCACGAGACTTGCTCCGTTACAAAGTCATTGGTTTTGTCCTCCCAGTGGGACATGCGGAGGAGCTTCCGCGGTCATTTGTTTTTGCACACCTGGATCTCTTTTCTTGTCTCAGTCAGTAGTGACCAAGTCTCACGCCCATAGAGGAGATGACCAGTGATTTGTAGATCTTGAACTTGGTTTGGAAGCTGATGTTGCTCTTCCGTACCCTTTCTAGTTTGGCCATTGCTGCTGCGTCTATGGCGAACACTTCGTTTTTTATGGTTTGCCGTCTGTGTCAATGCTGGCACTGATGTTGCTTATAATATTTACTACAACTTTGGATTCCTCTGTATTGTGTTCCATTCGATATTCAGCGATTCTTTTAACGAGTTTGTTGCTCAATATTACTATCCGGCTTAACGTCAATATCGTGTCGGAAACGCAGGTTGCAGACAGACCTATCTCCGATATAGAAGTGCTGTATATATAAATGTGTTTATATGTCACTGCTTTGTTAGTCATTTTGAATTTTCTGTGGTATCCATCAGTGTCTGCGGATGGAGATCTTTTTTCTTTTCTTTTTTTTTCCTTTTTGATTCAGCTGGCGCTGTTAGATCAGCATCTTTTTTACCAATCGAACGCAAGTTTATAACAAGTAGAAGTTGATTTCCATGTTTTACCTCCGCAGTAAACTGATGCTGGAGTGTTCTCCCCGAGGTATACTTCTACACGAACGGCTTCTTCTCACGAACCGCTACATTGTGGAATCGACTCCCAAGATGATACTTCCCCGATCACTATAATCTTAACCTTTTCAATAATTTTTAATTATCCTACATATCATCGTAATATGACCTTGCCCCCACCCCATCCAGCGATCTCATTCAGTCTCTACTTTGAATGGCTCTTGAGCCTTTTATTGGGTGAACATAGTTAAAAAAAATTGACGTAACTTAACTTCGGTGATCGTAAGAGTACTGTTGTATACAGCCTGATACGTTTGTAAAGTGATATTATGAAATATTTACGAAGTTTAGCTTAGACTGACCCAAGCCTATAAATGTGATACTCCCAGTGAGGGTCGAACTCGCTACGCAATAGTAATGTCTTATTTAACTAGACTGGTTATTAATCTTCTACAAATAGTTACCTGATACAAGGGCATCTAAATGATACGTTCATCCCATTCAAGGTCCAAAAGCCACTCGAGGCAGATGATTATAAAAGTTTATTGTGTGAGCAGTAAGAGGCGCTGCTTATAAGAAATATATAATCTGTAATTCATAACCCCTCCTCTTATGTCCATAAAACAACCTAATTCAGTAACTGTCTACCTGGAGTTAATTTTGCGTCTTGTCTCAGGCGAACAATGGTGGAGAATAAATACTTTTTTTTATCTAGAAACCGAGCAATTTTAAACATTTTAAATGTCTCATTCTATACATAGTCATATGCGGTAATCATACGTGCCATCCGACCTTTTTTTCTCTCCTTTGACTAAACAAGTGGAAACTTTGTTGTTGATTTATAGCGCATCGACTGTCTTCTATGTGCCGTATCCCTTCAGCATGTAGGCGAACATGGCTCTCCACAATTTCTCGTCCTTTGTAGCTCTATTTAGTATTTTTATTATAAACCTTGTTCCGCCACCATTTACACAATCTCGTTACGTAGGTTATGCGTTGTTTTCCTCTCTCTCTCTCTCTCTCGCCTTCAGCCTGTCCTCTCTGTATCAAATTCTCCAAGTCCTCTTTCTTTATTGTGTAACGTAGACATTTCAACTGTCTCTTCCTGATAAGTAAAATCGTCGCTTTTGTTTCCATTTTCTCTAAAAATTTCTTCGTTGCCCAGACGTTCGGTATTCCCAACATTCTTCTGTAGAACCACATTTCTGTTGCCTCGAGTCTCTTCCTCATCTGTGAGGAGATTGTACAACATTTACTGCCATATTAGAGGACTAATATTACGTAACAGATCAGTACTTTTTTGTTTGTTTCTAGCGAAATTATCCTGTTTCATAATACTTTGCTTAGCTTTTGGAAGGCATCTCTTCGTGTACTCTAACATTTGTTTCTATTTAAAAGTGGAATTTCATTGTTTATCAGAGCTGTTTCGACTTGAAGGCACTCGATGAATCTCTGTTATTTCATTATGGCATGCTCGTTTCTGGGCACGCCAATCTGGTCATGCTCGTTTGTGTATCTTCAATACCAACCATAGCTTATACTACAACTAAACTGAACGGATATTACTTACAGTTCAAATACGAACCCCAGGGGCCACATATTTTTGCGATTCAAAGTTGTCATTTTCCTGTACTGCTTTCTAATCATGGCTAAAGAGTTGCGTCTGTCTTGCGACTTCAATTATAGTGGATGTGTAGAAGTGATGGATTCATGTTTCCAAGGGGTATTTGTGCGAAGCGAAAGTGAATGCAACGATCTCGACTGGAATTCGAACTCAGCTCGCCGATTTCTCGATCCGAGCATTACACCACCCACACACCCTAATTTGATTATTAACCACTGAATTTTTCAATCTTTGACCTAAAATGAGCCTGGGTAAATTTTGTCACCCAGTCTGTTAGGCTCCACAAATCTGGAAAAAAGATTTTATAATTTCTCAGGCGTTACTGAAAAAAGGGGGGGGCTATTAAAGGAGATGCAGAATTCGAACAGTGAGCTCGACTAGAATGTAGTCCGGATATTTGCCGGTACTCTCTGTGAATAGCACACATTGTAAGTTCTCAAGATGTCTACTTCGAAAGAAACGGAGGAAATCAAGTATTATGGTAATCATTTTTTTTTTTTTTTTAATTTTCTCTGAAACTTACCATATGTAAAATCTAATGCTTTGCTAGTAGAGGAAAACACTAAAAATAATATAAATGCATTTACAAACTTTTGTAATGTAGAAATATATTGAAAATAAGAAAAACAAACTATCAACTGTTAGAATTAATTCACACTTAATCGACAGACAGTTATAAATTTATCAGCTTTGTTTTTGTTTTTTGTCCGGAGGGACAGCTGAAATGTGCTTCTGTCAGTTATACGGAGAAATCATTTTCGCCTCATGTCAATCAGAATGTCCATAGGATTGACTTTGGGAAGTTTTTATATAGAGAATGGAAAGTTCAACACTGAAATCCGAAGGCGCATTGGGATTGCCAAAGATGCCTTCCAAAAGCTAACGAACGTATTAAGAAACAGAAAAATTCGTTGGAAACCAAGAAAAGAGTACTCAACTGTTATGTAATTTCAGTCCTTCTATATGGTAGTGAATGTTGGACATTTCCTCACAAATGAAGAGCCGTGAAGTAACAGAAATATGGTCCTACAGAAGGATACTGAGAATATAATAAACCGAACATGTTAGCAACGACAAAGTTTTAGAGAAAGTGAAAACAAAAAGAACACTTATACGTAACACCAGGAAATGACAGTTGAAATTTCTCGGGCACATAATGAGGAAAGAGGGCTTGGAAAATTTGGTATTCACATAACAGATTGAAGGCAAGAGGGACTGAGGTAAACAATGCATAACCTACGTAGCGAGCTTGAGCAAATGTGTGGCGGAACAAAAAGACAAAATTTATTAGGAGCTATAAAAGACAGGAAATTGTGGAACGCCATGTTCACCGACATCACAAATGGACAATGTACACTGATACTATGATGGTTTTCATATTAATTTGCGGTTCTGAGAACAATGTTTGTTTCCTTCCATCAAAACTAACTCACTCCCTACTCCCTCGGCTAGGTTTAGAATACGCCGACTGTATCCCTGCAAAACACACTTCTGGGTTTTTTACTTGTAGACTTGTGTATATGAAACTGTGTCTACCTTTCTTACACTTCTATAGAAACGAACCTCTGCCTCATCAACATCATGTCCCGTGATTGGGTGTGGTCGTTGAGTCGCTAGGCAGCTGGGCACATAGATAGTTCCATCTACATATCTGGGTTGAAAACTGGAGAGATGTTAATTTACGCGTAGTGTGTCTTGGGTAACTAGCCCTGGCGGAGCCCATTCCTCTCCAGTTCAAACCAAACCACAGCTGATGTCCTCCAAGTTAAAGGCTTGTGGACACTGAACCTAGTCTGCCCCATCTGCTAGAAAGACGTTGACTCTGCAAGAAGGTTCATCCCAATAGATGTCTACCTATCCTCCACACAAGGAAAACCTGTTTGGGAAACCGGTTTAGTCACCGACAAGCCGATAGCATTGGGTTATATGGTACCACTAGTTTTTATCTATTAACTCACTGGGAATTTTGTTCTATAAGAGTTATATTCCATATTAAATCACCCAAAAATAGTTTATATGTCTTTAAGTTAATAAAGTCAACTGGCTGCAAAAATGGGCTGCTACCGGTTCTTCTGTGAGTGGCGACAAAGATGCAAAATTTTCCACTCTCTCTGTTCTTGAACCGCGAAGACCTCAGTTTTCAGTGTTGATAGAGTTCATAAACGTGTATACAAATGATAGGTGATGAATTATTTTCGACTCTACAATGCCTTTCCCCACAGACGAAACTTCTCAAGCCTGTTACTACTCTATCGCTATTTCCATGGCAAATATTCTCACAACATACATCATTAGTTCCATCAGTTTAGACATTTACAGCTAAGATCCGCTCTCATTGGGACAAACCACCTCCATACCCGTCGTATTCTATTAGTAAAGGTAAGTTCTATTCGCTCAGTTTCTTCCCAATGATCATTAATTGGTGGAACATTTTCGAGAGAGGATACTTCCCTAATCATTGCAATTTTAATCTCTTCAAGTTGAATTTAAACTGTGATCTTTCCTGTATATCCTCATAATCTGCACCTCTTACCACCTCATTTTATGTTCTTAAAACAACATCATTTAGTGACCCTCTAACTTGAGCGGCTCTTAGGCCTTACATTGGGTGAAGAGTTAGTAAAAATACATGGTAAGTTAGTGTTTCCTATGTTTTCTCATTGAAAATAAATAAGAAATGTTTTCTTTTTTTAATTTTTTATTTTTAATAATTATCTTCATCTTTGTTCATGCGCATAATGTTCGCTCGAAATGTTATTATCTATTTACTTTTTTTGGATATGTTTTCGTATTAATGAGTTACTTATATATATAATCATCAAAATGTAATGGTTTTTAAACAGTATTGGGATGAAAAAGATTTTCTCTGCAAAATTGAAATCCGGTTTCGGCAAAATCTGAATAAAACTCTTTGAAATTTAATGTGTGCATACATTTCTTTTAAAACATCCTGTTATATGTACAGAACTTCCACAAAAGAACAGGAAATTTGGTACAGTTTATTTAATTGTTGGAATTTTTGTTACAGTTATTTGAAACAAAAGCAAAGAATACAATTTTTTAAGTTCAGCTGTAACATCGGTAAACTGATTTTTAGTTATCAAACTCTGGCAAAATTTCTTGGTATTTTTTCAATCCCCAAATTGGATGTTTTTTCTTAAAGAGAACAATCACCTCGGGTTGAAAACTTGATAACTGCGGTATCCTGGAACAAAAGATGGTTAAAAAATTTATATGTTCGTTATTTTTTTTAGTTCATTCATATAGTAAAATATATATTTATTTTTTATGTTAGTTAATTTTTTTCATCATATCGTAAATCTAAAATTTCCTGTTTTTTTTTTTTGGTCGACAGGCACCCTTTAGATTGTACAGCTATGTCTCAGCCAATTTATGAACAAGTTATGGTTCGTCAAACTTTAAAATATTTCAAAGCCATAAAAAGCCCAGAGAGAACATTTTTAATTTCATCTGATGAATATACAAACTTTTTCATAATAAAATTGTGGTCTGTAAACCATACGCACAAAACAATAGTCAATCACAAAAATAATCATTCTTCAATTATTTTGACCAAAATCAAAAGAAGCTAAACCATTTTCAAACCAAGAAATCTGAATAATATTGATAGCTGTAGAATATACACAAGAAACCTCTGCAAAGGTGGGACATCTACAGAAACCTCTGCAAAGGTGGGACATTACAGAAATGTCTGCAAAGGTGGGACATCTACAGTATCCCTGACTGTCACCTGTTGATAGAATATTTTATTAAATGTGAAAAGAAGTGAGTATATTTGAACCAAGGTGAGGTGCAATATTCTCACCTCACATGTTTTATATGCGGGCTGTATAAAATGGCCTAGCTTAACTTATATCCCGGGTATAAAACAGGCTAACATAGAATAATCCCGGTTATAGTCTGAGTTGTTACACCAGATCCCATAGTATGAAAGTCAGGCAATTACAACCACTTGACAAGGCTATCAATTGTCTTTTTTCCGAGTACATATAACTAAAGCTGCTTGATCATGAAATCATCTCGGCAATCATGAAATATTATCATGTTATTATAGTAACATGTTGCATGCTGTCGTCAAAAGCGACAGTACAGACAAAGGACTGTCGCAAATTAAAATTTTTTTGAGATTACCATCGTCAGTCACAAGGTGTTGGTGTACTGGTAGCCGTGACATCAAAGGGCAACCAATAAAATCACTGGTAACTATAGAAAGGTAAGTTTAACCCTATTCCAGGCAGGTTATTTTGGGTACCGTGAAAGTCAGTGGGCGGCTTTTTGGCACAAATAATGGCTTAAATTACTTGAAGCTTTGAAGTATTATTTTTTTATCTATTTCTTTTAATTTTTCATTTGGGTCACAATTTTTTTATTTTCATCACGTCATCAGACCCAAAAATTTGAAATGTAAATAAACTAAATGCTTGAATGCAATGATAATAGTGATATTAGCCGTTTCCCTATAAGGAAACATTTGGCATTCATTGACCGTACAGCCAGTACTGTTGTCGGTTGAAATTTATAAAATCTTTCTTTAAAAACAATTTTTCCGTAAAATAAATTCAATCCAGTAGTTGTTATCGCTGTTTCCAGTATTGATGCGTTTTCCTTCCTAATCTTTTGTTTGTAGTAGGGTTGAGTGTCTACATCTTGATCATCTCCGTATTTTTTCTTCGAGTTACACGTGATATACATTTTAGATATTGTTACTGTTGATGGGGTTTCTGTTATTTGATACAGATCTTTGTTTATGAATCCGTAGTGTCTGTGCACCGGGTTCAAGCTTCATTCGCTCAAAGACATTTTAAACTATTGATCTGAGAAAACGGTTGTATACAGCTGACAGTTTAAATATTTCTGAATGGGTTTGGCACCATGCATGAATTTCATATGAAACTCTCGATCTGATGAGGCTATTGAAGAAAATACCTAGAGTTTTCAAGTTAATCTTTTGGCTTGTAGCAATTTGTATTGTTGGGCAAGACTATTTCTAGTGCAGCTAATTTTATGTTCAATTTCAAATTTGACATAACTGATCCTATACACCGATCTCTTTCAATAGCTTCATTTACAATAAAGAGACTTCATGCTAAATCTACTTAGAAGTGCACTGAAGTCATAAATTACCGGTGTTCGTAATACCATGAGTTATTTTTTTTAAATTACGAAAATTCTCACGTCAGCAAAAATATGCTGATGTCAGCATTTATGAAAGAAATGGTGTATTCATTAATTTCAAAATTTCATTTAGAATAACTGAACATATTTTTGCAGCATTTTCTTAATCATATCACCCCAATCAAGGCAATAAAGCCACTAAGACTCAAGGGGGTCACTGAGTGTTAGAGATTATGATAAAAATATACTATTAAGGAGAAAAGACAATAAAAGAACAAGAATTAAGAAGACAGAACAACAATTCACATTGCATTTGAAATTTTGAAGATCGAAGTTGAAAGGTAAGTAAGAAACCGGAAGAAATTTCCACAAGCGAGATATACGATAGAAGAGAACTTCCGGTTACCTTTAGCCATTTCAATTGTGAAATGATGAGACTTTACCGCTAATCTAGTACTGCGTTTAAATTTATAAAACCTAGGTACCAAAGAGGAAAGTTCATCAGAACAATTACCATGAAAGTATTTATAGAAAAGGCTCAATGAAGCTACATTACGGCGGTGCGAAAATGACTGGAGCTGAGATAACATGTCAGGATCAATAACATTGCAGATTCTTCTTTGAACTATATCAAGAATCTCTAAATATAGTGATTTTACAAACGTAGCTTAGATGTGGAACAAGGCCGAAAGTCGGGGACACCCAGATCGAACTCACTACTCAGTCGTAATTGTTCTAGCGAGATACGCTTGCTAACCATTACACCGCCTCGAGGTGCCCAAAGAATCTCTAAATATATAGCAGCCCAAATGTAGCAGCAATATTCAAAGGAAAGACGAACGGTAGCTGAGTTTCAAGTCAATGTCGCAACTACAAAAAAAAAATTATCGACTGAAAGTTATGCGCGGGCAAAAAGTCATTCGCTACCTGCGATAGAGTGAAGAGGCTTTATAAATGCTGAGATTGTTGCTTGGTTGAATGAACTGTGAAAACATTATCAGAGCGGAGACACTCAGCGATGACCAGATTGTTAACGTAGTCACGAAAGAACAATACGGAAATATAGATGATATAGATAAGGAAATTCGATACTGACACCTCCTGCGGTCTCCATTAACGAAGCGATGACATTTTTTGTGAAGAGCTATAGAGATGATAAATTCGACAGTGTTCAATTGATGCAACATCATCAAATGCTATCACTGGCAAAAACAAAAAAAAACAAAGCTGCAAAAAAAACTTCAAGCTGCAATTACCTCATAAATCAATAATCGATTATCAACTCAATGAACTTTATTTACATGAACGTAGCCTTTTCGATGAACACATTGTGCTTTCTGTGCACGTACATAACAGTATTTTTTAAAAGATTTTCTCTATATCTCTGAGATGAAGTATTAAATTATTTACGTTATTCGAACTGTTTATCACATCGTCATTGCCATTATTTACAACATTTCAACCGTTGTACGCTGCGGCCTTCTTCAGGTGACTGGAATTTCGTCCACCAGAGAAGATTGTTCTAGTTCCACGTGTCATGCCTCTTCCGGATATCTCGAAAGGCTGTCAATAAATATAGAACAGTGGCCACGGAAGTCGGAATTCGCTAAGGGGCGTATGACAGCTCATCTAACGTATTGGCCAGCCACGAAAGTGAATGGTGCTGGAGCGATAGACGATCAATGCAAGACAAATAAACTATAAACTCAAAACCTTTGTCCAGAAAAGAAAGCTCTTGTCAGAAAACAAGAAAAAAATTAAATAAAAAGCTCAACCGTAGTACCTTGTCTGTCGTTTTTAATGAAACATGCATATATATATATATATATATATATGAGAGAGAGAGAGAAAAAAGAAAGAAAGAAAGAACAATGGTCACGGAAGTTGGAATTCGCTAAGGTGTGTATAACAGCACACCTAACGTATCGGCCAGTCACGAAAGCGGGTGGTGCTGGAGCGATAGACCGATCTTTGACCGTCATGGTGAAAAGCACGCGTCTACATTTGCGTCTGTATTTGCAAACGTATGATCGATGCCGAGAAAGAGAGCACAGCGGCGATGACAGAAGTCTATATCCCGATACTGGATGAAACTTACTGCTGATGCAGATCTTTGTGGAAATAGCAAATATTCAAAGAAGAGTATCGAAGAGAAGAAAGTTCAACGACATTTAATCACGAGTCAGTTTCGAAAAGGCGCCTAATTTCTACTTGTATTTCGACAGCCGACATTTCATCGAAAGGGATATTGCATTAATATTCCCGAACCTGTATTCAATTCCAATGCAAGTCAAATAAACTATAAACTCAAAACCTTTTGTTATAAATAAAATAATTTCAAACAGATGGTAGGACAGAAATCTCGTATAAAAATGATTGTGCTCATATTTGCAGTGATCAATTACTCAAGGCGGGGGTTGGACTACTTTCGAAAACTCAGCGATACTAAATTTTAAATTTCGCTGATCGCAAAATTTAGAGCGATTTTTTTTTTTAACAAGCTGACTTTATTCTAAAAAAAGAGAAAGAAAACAATTAAAAAATTAGTAGTGCTGGGCTTTTAAATGTATCCCAGTTTTCTATTTCTAGCCCAGTCAGAATCTGATTAACAAACAAGTGAAGGAACACTTTTATTTTACAACCATGTCATAAAACTTTTTACCATTAGGCTTAAAATCTAACCGAATCTGGAAACTTTGAGCAGAATTTTTTCTTTAAAATAAGCTGAACTAACTTACGGTATTCAGTCTAGAAGGCAGTCAATTTCAACTGTCATCAACTCGTTATTTGTAGCCCAATTTATATATATTGCCTCGCTCCATGTAACTGTCTGGCAAAATGACGTCTGACATGAAGATACGAAACGGCGGTGTGTAAATGAATTTCTTCACACAGAATAATTACTAGACACTGATATTGGTCAACGATTGCTGAACGATAACGTTCACGAAACAGTGGATATGAGCACAATCAAACGATGTGTAATACGTCTCGGCGATCATGAATTACTGGTGGGAAGTTTCAGCCTCTTCTTTCCATACCACTACAACCTACTTCTGACGCTGTTGGCCAACACAAACAGAAAGTATTATTTGTGCGATAATAACGATGAATTTTATCCAGTAATTTACCGTTGTGACGTCAGTTACGAGATGGTAAAATCAGCTCAGGTATCAAATAAAGTTAATAGATTACCTTCGTAATTTTGCTTTTACTTCTCTTATGTGTCGTTTCCTTTCAGAATATAGGTGATCATGGCTCTCCACAACTTTTTCTCTCTTGTAACTCTAAGCAATGTTTAACTCTCTGCTATTTCTCCTAGTTCAGGTTTTGCCACCACTTTACACAAGATGGTTAGGTAGATTATTCTCTGTTTCCAACTCTTTCTCTCTCTCTCTCTCTCTTGCCTTCAGTGTATCATGTGAGTGACATTCTCTCTCTCTCTCTCTCTCTCTCTCTCACTCACTCACTCACTCACTCACTCACTCACTCATTCATCTTCACGCTTATTTTTTACCTGGAAGGCTGATCATTCCAGATATGTACAGGTACTGAGTTTAACTAAGCAGTGAACAAATCATTAATGGCTAATCAAAGTTGTTTTATTTGACCAACTAAACGGCATAGTTGCCCAGGGAAGCCATTGCAAATACACTCAATTTATTTTGCTATTTTTCAATAATTGAATCAAAAGTGCCGCAATTAAGCGGTGACTTAAGTGGAATTTACCGTGTGTAATGATGATAGACACTCCCGTCGTTTTCGAGGTATGAGCGTCTTTCTGTTCAGTTTTTATACTTATGCTCCATATAAGACAACAATCCTGCACGGGATTTGCAAGCAAATCCACACGAAGGACATACTGAAGGGTTGACCGTCATATGGGCTGATGTATTCGCCCGGGATTTTAGTGTTAATTCTTAATTCTCTTAGATGGTTGAGACGATTATTTTCAAAGTTAGTTATACCTCGGTAGCAGGGGTTTCTCCAGTTTGCTCGCTTTTCAACAGCAAGTACGAACTCCTCTATAGAGATGTTTGCATCATTTAAATTGTATTTGTTTGTCCTTGAAGCGTAACCAATGAAAAAAATTGGCTATACATGAGGATTTTCAGCATCCGATCATCACTCATTCTGATGACATGACCAGCCCATCTGAACTGTGATTGCATCAGAAAGGATTCAATACCACCGACACCACATTTGATAAAAAGATCAGGGTTAGGAATTTTGTCCTGCCGTGTATAATCGCATATTGAACGAAGACAGCGTTTATGAAAAACACCAAGTTGATTGATGTGCGTCCTGTATGGCGTCCACGATTCCGACCCATAAAAAAGAGTGGTGAGAATAACTTTTCGATAGACACTGATTTTTGTTTTCAGTGAAATCCCATGAACACCCCATATGTGATGTTTAAGGCATTTGTTGCCTTTCATATTTCGTTAACTATTTCGTCATCCAAAGAGGCACTTGAATTGACTTTGCTTCCTAAGTACGAGAACGATTTCACATACTTCAGGTTGTTGCTGCCAACAGTAATGGGAACGATTGGAAAGGTATTGGCAGGGTTTTTTTGTTTCACACACTTGACCTGCGTAGGTGTAGGTCTTGGTTGATGGACAACTTCAGTTTTCTTTATGCTTATAGTTAATTGGAATGCATTGCAAGCAGTGGAAAAACGATTGACGAGTGCTTGAGCTTCTTCGATGAGGTGGCCACGATCGCAGCGTCATCAGCAAACAAAAGATCACGAATAATACTTGCTCGAGTCAGCAATTTTGATTTAAAACGTTGATGGTTAAAGAGGCCGCCATTTGTGTGGAATTCAAATTTCACACCCATGTCAAGATCACTAAAATTATGACCGAAAAGAAGAGAGCGAAATGTACAGGAGCCATGACACAACCTTGTTTTGTGTCATTTGTTACAACAAAGGTTCCTGAAAACTCTTCATTAGATAGAACAGATGCTTTCATTCCATCGTGAAACGAAATGATGATATTTAGCATACTTTCAGGTATGTCAAGCCTTTTGAGTATTTTCCAGAGGGCTCACCTGTTTGCAGTAACAAACGCTTTGGTCAGATCGATAAAGATGATATAGAGTTCATGGTTCTTCTCGCGAACGTTCTCAGCAACCTGACGAAATGAAAAAATCATATCAATGGTTCCATGACCTGAACGAAAATCACACTGAGATTCACGATAGATGTCATCAATGATATATTTGATTATTCTGTTGAGAATAACACGGGCGAGAATTTTGCCAGCGATTCTTAGAAGTGCAATGCCAAGGGAAATGATCACATACAACCTTTTTACCTTTGTTCTTGAGCAGATGCTTTATGCAAGCACCTTTGTAGTCCTATGGAACAGAAACAACATTACATATGACTTTTAAAAGCTCAAGGAGTTTCTAACCAGACTCTTCCTACCATATTTAAAAATTTCGAGGAGAATAGCATCTTTAACCGGTGCTTTGTTCGAGGACAAATGCTTGGTAGAATCCTGAATTTCCTTTAGGTATGACTCAAGAGACAACTGGGAAATTTCTGGTTGCTATTGAAGCAATGACGTTGTCATCGATGACAAAGGTGAAATTAAGGACACTTTCAAAGTGTTCTTTCCATCGTGATATAATTTCCTTCTTGTCTGTGTGGAGTGTGTTATGGGCAGACGACATAAAAGGTGAAATTCCATTTCCTTGTGGGCTGTCCACAACTTCTTAGCCTTAATAAGATTGATCTTTTCCCCACCCCTTCAATTACTTGTTCTACTATCCATTTACACAAGCTCGCTGTTTTCCTCTGTCTCTCTTGCCTTCAAAATATCCTATGAGTATCAAATTCTCCAAGCTCTCTTTCCTCACTATTTGTCCTAGAAATTTCGACTGTTTCTCGATTATTCTAAGTATAAGCCTCTTTTTGTTGCCATTTTCCTTAAAACTTGCTCGTTACTCACATGTTCAGTTTGTTATTCGCAGCATCATTCTGTAGAATCACGTTCCCGTTTTATCAATTTTTTTTTCTTCATATACTAGAAGCTTGTCCAGCATTCAGTGTCACATAGGAGGATCGATATTAATAATTCAGTGCCTTCTTCTTTGTTTCTAACCAAATTTTCATGTTTCTTGATATTTTGCTTACATTTAGGAAAGCATCTTTACCTATTCCAATGCGCCTTCGATTTTTTCATGTCACATTTTTCGTCCTCTCTAAAACAATTCCCAGATATTTAAGTCATTATATTTGTTTGGTTTTAGTTCTCTAGTCACATCTTAGCCTGCTCTTCTTGCTAACAATTATATTAAAATTAAGTTTATGTTGTATAAAAAAAATAATGTATCTCATTTCATTGTTTCAATAGAATCTCATAACACAGCCGTCATTTTTCAAAGCAATATCGAATCAGTGTAATACTTCTACTTCCTCGTGTCGTGTTTCTTCAGGATTTATAACGAGAAGCCTTCACAAAAACCAACTAAATTTCTGGGATTAGGAGATGTCATTATTTACATTCTGGCTAATGTCTTCATCTTTGTTGTTGTTATCACAACGTTCCGGCCGTTGTGCTCTGTGGCTTTCTTCAAGTGTCAATCAGTCCGTTTAACCTTTACGGAATTATGAACTGACTCCTTTATTTAATCTATAAGGTTCGATTGTTCTCGTTTCCCTAGATATAGATTAAATAAAGGGTTCAGTGTAAAATCTATCGGATCAACAGACTCCTGAAGAAGGCCGGGATGTACATCTATCGGAACGTTGTAGTAATAACAAATATGAGGATATTAGTCCGGATGTAAATAACATAAATAAATCCAGCGTAGTTTTAAACCAGCGACGGCAGTTTCTGAATATTTGTTGTTTGCATTTTAATCCCACTAAAATTTTGCCAATATCTCAGGACAGTTGGAATAAAGAAAGCTGCAGTTCTTGGAATAATTTCAAGAGGACATTTTTATCGCTTTCATGATAGCTCCAAGATTCTTGATAGGATTAGGGCCAAATGTATCTCCTAATCATCTCCCAAATGTATACAAATCAAGAATTTTCCGAATTCTACGCGCCTCCAAATTAGGCCTACGTGATCCATTTTCCTACCAATGACTCAGCCATCACACTAGATAAATGGCAAATACTTACGTTACCCTACAACTAGCATGGCGGGCACAAACACAACTCTTGTTGCAAACTCCAGAGAAAAGTGACAAGACAACGTGAACTATCGCTGATACTGTTGAATGTATTATGCACACTCATTTTAGAACCAAAACATCCGGCTGTAAAAATGTAAAAAAAAGAATAAAAAAATCGGCTTCCTTCAGATACCTCAGCATTTGGATCAGTTAGAACAAATTTAGAAGAGAAGAAAAGGATATTAAATATAGAACATTCTGCGTCAGAGGTAGTTTCGTCCAACACCGCACATTGCAACAAAACTAAAACATTAAACTGAAGAATCGAGACCTCTACTTAAATAGACTCATCGCATTGAAACTTTTATCTGGATGTCATGCCTGGTGCCAAAGCCATTCAGAAATATCTAAACTGTCAGCTGTATACAAGAACTTTCTAAGTTCAATAGTTAAAACAGGCTTTGAGCGCGTGAAGCCTGTGGGTGTTGGTGAAGATCATTCGTCTTTGGAATCCAAATTCGTAAATAATTTGGATTGACCAGGAACACAGTTCCTTAACAGACATGTGAATTTGTAAATAATATTGGTTCTCTGTAATTTGAATCTTGCATGTAAGTTATTCTTGTTAACAATGAGGTTAACAGTTTTACTTTTTTTTATAGTAGATAACTTAATTGTCTTGTTTTGTTGCCTAGAGTTGTACATTTCTTTATGTTTCAAAGGGAAGATTCACCTTGCATTTGATTTTTATAGAAAATGTTAATTTTATTGTTTTTTCTATCTGCTCAGTTCCTATTGGTCTAGAAAGAAAAAACGTCTACGATGATCTGTAAGATGGTTTGGATATATATATATATATATATATATATATATATATATATATATATATATATATATTCAGTTTAATCTGACGTCAAGAGGATATGGATTAATTAATGTACCATTTTTTTACCATAATGTTCACCTTGTACAAGTCTCAAGGGCCACTCGAGGTAGAGTGTTAGAAAGCAAGAGGTGAGGGACACAGTTTATGCGAATATGTGGGGAGTATAGCGGTTAACCCTAGACTTGAACAGGTTAAGATTGTAACGCTCGAAGAAGCATCCTCTTGGGAGTCGGTTCCGCGAGTAACTTTATATGGAACAGCGACTCAATCAAGCTGCAGATATCAAGTACGACTTACTTTCAAGAGACAGGTGATGTTTGACGATAGTTCTCGACGTATTGGCAGAATACTTAGATTATGAAAACTAAACTATCATAGGGGTGCGAAGATAAAAAATTTCCAGAAATATAAGTGGGAAAAATAAAAGGTAGATCAGTTAAGAAAATAATCGGGTTAATAGATAAACACTCGTGAGGCTTTGTGCCTTTATTTCATACTTGTTTCGAGTAATGTCTATTAAAAAGATGGACCAAAGGGAAAATACAGAAGAAAATTTGAAAGGACAAAGGAGAGAAAAGAAGTGTTAAAAAAAATTTCATTAAAACAAAAGAGTTTCGAATTTTTTTGGATATACTGATTTGGTGTCGTTATTACAACAGAAGACCCCACTTAAAGGCATGATTTTTCATTCGAAGAAGGTAACACGCGATTAAATCACCTGTTAGGTGATCAATCAAACAGTTGGCTAACAAGTAATAGTTTTCAGCAGATAGTCATTAAAGCAAGTAGACAACTAATCGATCAACCATCCACATTATGATCTTATCATGTTATAAGTGAGCAATGTGGTCAATGGACCAAATGTTTAGATGTTTGCTTAAACTGACAGTGTTCAGTTCAAAGAGTTATAAAAGATTTTTCTTAAAATAATTCTCATTTACCTAATGCAGTCTTGACAAAAAAAAAAAGGTGACGAATTAGTTTTCGATTTGTTTGTTTTTTGTTTTGTTTTGTTTTGTTTTTTTGTCCTTTTTGTTTTGTTTTTTTGTCCTTTTCAGTTTCTACAGGCTTAATTTCTTCGGCCTTCCAGCTGGGATCAAAGGGTATCTTCTCCCTAGCGTATTTCTGTTTTTAGGCAGTTGATGGAAAAGCAATGATGGGTCCCCAACGAGCAACAGCACCTCCATCACTGCATAAAGAAGGGCGGTCTGTGAATGTCGACGACAGCGTGACAGTGAGGACTGGGTAATTTTTATCGTTGCCCTATATGCACACATATGGGCATCCCACATCAAACTGATCATGTGCCACATCGTACAGCTGTAGACAAGAGGTACAAAAGGACTTTTAGCTTAATGTTGTTATGTCAAACCATGTAATAATGCAGGCAATAAATAAAAGAGCCAAATATATCATTAGGAATTATTTGTATATTCGCTATACCACGCCACACTTTTTCGTGTACAGCCTTCAAATTTGTTATGCTTACTGAGTCAAAATAAAGGAAAATTTTAATGTGAGAAAAAAATTTGTACGTCATAAGGAAAGGTGTCTACTTTTCCTGTTATATGGATTTATCATTAACAGTAACAATTATTATAACCGCTCAGTATAAGATTACAGTTTTTCTTTTATTATTAATATCAAGAAATAAAATATTTCTGGGCTTCTTAAAAGTAATCTCACATAGTAATATTCATCTACCGCCACCAACAACCTCAATATATGTTGTTCTACTTTTCGTAATTTTTTATCATTGGAAACCTACCACAGCTACTAATTGCTTATGACAAATGCCACTGACTATAAAACTTGACGCACGAGAAAAATAATAATAATAATAATGACATTGATGATGTTGGCGGCTTTCATTGTTTCTGATTTGAGATACATAGCAATAGGCAGAGACTAAATCATTAGTCCGAGGTCATAATTACAAAGGTCATAAATTAGTCTCACAAGTTCAACGTCAGAAAGCGCCAGTGGCGTAAATCAAAAAGGTATATATATATATATATATATATATATATATAATAATTTTTTTTAATATGATTCCTTCGCTACATAAGAGTTCTCATGTTTCAAAAACGAGAGCCGAGAACATCAATATAATTATTAAAATTAAATTGAATTAAAGTATCAAGACCTGTTTCATGCTCAAGCGAAAATTTAGGAATAACCAATCTTGAAATTTACGCATCTTTGTAAACATGTTCATTCGCAAAATTAATTACTATGGAAACGACTGGGGCAACCATTTTGATAAAGAGCTTAAGAGTTAATTTTTAGCCACATATCAGTCACCTTCGGAAAGAGGTCAAGCCGAGGTAGGGGTCGGAGTGTAAATTCCAAAGCGAATGATGGTATTCATGTACGCACATCGTCTGGTCAGTCACAGCGAAAGATAGCGTTTGGCATCGTAATATGTCGTTAAGTGTCTAGAGAGTTTTGTTTTATTTATTTATGTTTTTTTCTGTTTTTTCTAAAGGGCTGTTTCCTACATAAACGCGTCGCATTGAACTACAATTTGGGTTTTTTTTAACGACTTCATAAAGGGTTTTTCTATCTTATGATTGGGTTAAGCTTTTAAACCTTTTATTAGACTATGAAATTTAATTTTTTTATGCTAATTATTTAATGCGAAAATTTGTTGATGTCGGCAAAAAACCATTAACTCATGTCTATGGTTTAATAAATTTTCATTATTTAGAAACTTAATAATGTGTAGTTTTTCATGTAGGCATAAAAGGCATGGGTCATCCCAGGTTTTACAAGTTCTTTTTCTATTTATTATTTTCCATTTTACTTTTGATGTTTTATTCATTTCTTTTAAATGCCAAAAATATTTGGATAGAGATGTCTGATTTCTATTTCTAATATTATTAAAGGAGTTTTTGTGTTGTCTCCATCTAATTTTAAATTCATTCTTCGTTGAACCAATGTATATCCTATCAGTGTTAGGACTCTCAATGGATGAGATAGTGCATTGGTATACCACAGATTTTGTGCGGCATTTATTTTCCAACGAGCAGTCTTCAGGATTTCTACAATCACATAATTTTTCATTATTTTTGTCTAATTTTAGTTTAGGATTTTTATTAATACTGTTTTGGCATGCGTGTTTTTCCAGGATTTTATTATGTTTTTTTTATGATTCTTTCTAGATTTTCAGTGCAACTGTAACTTAATTTTAAGGTGTTTTTATTAAAGATCTTGCTAAGTCTGCTACTAGTAGGAAATTGTTTTTCAATTAAAGCTAGGAACTTATGTCCTAGCTTAATACTAACAATTTGGTTAAACGGAGGGGTATACCAAATGATTTTCCTTTTCCTGTTTTTCTTCTGGTTAGTACTATTGTTTCTATAATTTATGTTATCATTTTTGTATCCGCTATTTTTTAGGGCAGTGTTATAAAAAATACTGTGTTGTTGGAATATTTACTTATTAGCGGAGTTCATGCTTATTCTTTTCTCTATTGATGTGGGTATATGCTTAATTATAGATGGAGGGTGGTTTGACTTAGGGTGTACATACAAGGGATTAGTGTTGGTTTTCTGTAAGGTAGGTATATGTTGTTCATTAAGTCTAGGGTTACGTCTAGGAAGTTTACCCCTTTTTAATTTAGTATTGACTATAGTTTTTAAGTTTAGTTTTCTGAATTCACTATATATTATCTTTCTAGTGAGTTCGATCCTCACTGGGTTCCCCCTACTTTCGGCGTTGTGCCACATCTAAGCAACGCTTAGAATATCACTGTGTATGTGTGTGCTCGCGTAATTAGGGATGGATTTTTCATTTATTAATCTGATATCTTTTAATTTATTACTTAAAAGTTATTCTTAATCTACACCTATATTTGAGTAAATGCTGTTTTATTCTATTTATTAAACTGTATATCCATTAAAATCCATTAAAAATAACGTTCAAGAAATAAATTAAAAGAGGTCGGATTGATAAAATCCATTAAAAATAACGTTCAAGAAATAAATTATGTCGGATTAATAAACGAAAAATCCTTACCTAAAAATTTTCTTTGTTTACGTTAGGATATAGATGTATATTTTGAAAATCGGGAAATGTCTGTGTTCAAAAGCACTATTCAGGCTTTGCCTGACCAGGAGGTTCTTCGCGACTGAGAGGTCAATGCACGTCAGATCTAATGACGGTTTTTCACTAGGTGGGAGGGAGGTCGAATCCTGCTGGAGATCGCATCTTTTTCTAATAAGAATTCTTGAATATTCAGGCCATTAGATAGAAATAAATAAATAAATATACTGATTAATATATATAAAAAAACCGAGCGTCTACTCAAATATGGGAATCCATTAAAAATAACGTTTTTGTAATAAATTAATATTTATATATGAACACACATACACACACACAGTAGCGTTCTTTTATTTAGGTAAAAAAAGTTGTGATTAATCGAGACTGGCAGGAAAGCGGAAATAATTACCATATTTCGAAGCCTAGAAAAGTCTTCTGGATCTTGATTCTGAATTCTCTTTCGAGGTAAGACTTGGTTTTTCTCTTCGTTGCCCTATGATCTTAATTTCTTATCTTAACTGTTAGCATCTATATTAATATTCTAAAATATGTTTCTATCTTGATACAAAGCACGTATCCAAGCCAAATGTACTTGGCTTAATTTGGCATAAGAACATTTGAAAGGGGATGAGGGTAAGGAGAGTTGGCTAAGTGTTCTACGTGAGAAGTCCTCGAAAAGCAGCATTCGAAATTTTAGCTTTTAATTTGGTTCGATCATTGACTTCGTGCAGTAGTGGAATACAAATGACTTTCTCAGTCTTTAAACCTTGTCTTATCAGGAGAATAATAGTTCACATTAGAAATTTGGTTAGAAAAAAATAAGAACTATTAACTTCTACTTAGTATAAAGAATTACTCTGGAGAAAAAGCGCGTATTTCTTTGCATGCAAAATTTATTGAAGATGAGTTTGGAAAAAGAGGGAAATGAAGAAAAAAAGCAGTGTCTATAACTGTTAGTGTTATTTAATATCAGTCAGTCCTCTTATAAAGCAGTGAATGCTGGACCATCAAATCACAGATGAAGAAAGAACTTGAAAAATTGTTCTACAGAAGAATGCTGAGAATGCCATGGACTAAACATGTGGGCACTGACGAAGTTTTAGAGAAAATGGGAACAAAAAGAACCCTTGAAATTTATAGGGCGCATAATGAGGAAAAAGAGCTTGGAAAATATGACACTCAAAAGACATACAGAAAGCAAAAAGGACAAAGGTAATCAGCGAACGACCTTGTATAAATGGTTGGCTGAACAGGGAAAAGCCAAAAGACAAACAGAAGAAAAAGTTTATGTACCGTGCCTTGGCTAAGTAATTTTTGAAAGAGCGAATAAGCATCGTAGTCACTCACCCATGACCATCCATTTACCATTGTCTATTGCAAGTAACGTGTTCATGAGTTATGATTATCGGTAGGAGAAACAGTATGGAGAAATAGAATAAAGATATTCGCAAGGAAGTTAGAATAAAAATTTAAAAAATAGCTGAATGACAAAATGAAAAAGAAAATCATATTCGTTTCGTAATTCGAAAGAAATTCTTTACATTAATTTTGTTTTATCGAAGAAATTATATCTCAGGCGGAGGCGGTATCAATTCTATATTGAGAAACGCTGAAAATGCAAAGTCTCTTAAATTCGAATTTTAAGTTTTTGGCGTATTTGCCTACGTAACCAAACCTACCTCTTTCAATTTTCTACCATAGCTCCCAGCTATGGATTAAATAGCAGGACAGACTGGGCTTGGCAACCAGTCTACCGCAGAAAGAAATGGCAACCTACTGCGAGAAAAATCTTCTGCTTCGTCAGTCATGTATCAAAAGCTACATGATCGCCCAAGCGTTTATCACGTGTGGTACTTGACTGACTGGCCATATTGTAATTGCAATAATTTTGTTAGGAAAGGAGTTACGTGGTATGATCCTGAATCTATCGTTGAAGACTCTACAGTTATTCTTTTTTTAAATTATCGTTATACTCGTGTATAAGTTAATTTCATGTATAGTGAGATTTTCTGCATGGATTTTACCCTCCCCCCTTCCACAAAAAAAAAACAAATATTTACCTGTACAACCGGCCACCGAAAATACATAATTTTTAACGTCTTCAAAAAAAAATGACCTGTGTATAGTGTAACCCCCTGCATTTTTCTGTTAAAAAACGTTCATAAAAACTTACAGATTACTAAAGGGTATATAAACAGATTTGATTTCAATTCGAACACAGATCAATGATATTGCTTTCGAAGTTGTTGGCCATGACGCCCTTTACCCCTTTTTTCTGAAAAAAAAATCGTCTCATCGGTCGACCCCTTGGACATTTCGACGTCGTGTAATCGATAACAAGCTTGTCTCTCTAGATCAATTATGACTGAGTAGTGAGTTCGATCCTCACTGGTTCCCCCACACTTTCGTCTCTACTGTTACGCTGTCGTCGACATCCACAGATCACCCTTCTTTATGCAGTGAGGGAGGTGCTGCTGCTCGCTGAGAACCCATCATTGCTTTTCCATCTGCCTAAAAACAGAAATACGCTAGGGAGAAGATTCGATGCTACCCTTTGATCCCAGCTCGAAGGCCGAAGAAATTAAACCTGTATGAACTGAAAACTAACACGTCACCTTCTTTTGTCAATACTGCATTAGTTAAATGAGGATTATTTTTTAAAAAATCTTTTTTTAAGCCATCACGTTTTAAAACCTACCATCATTTTCGATTTTTTTTTTTTTCTATCCTTTCTTTATGTATGCAATTATAAACCGAAAACAAATGGCGGACTGGTTGCATTGGCTAGTTACACAGTAAGACATTGCCTATAGATTACCCCCAACTCCTTCCTTATAAAGCAAACCGAAAAATAAATAAATGTGGGGAACAAGGGAGAAACAGTTGTCCGTACATCTGAAATATGGAATGGCTGCACGAAGCGCGAACAGCGAACGGCGATGCAGCTTGTTTAAATCCTGACGGAAGCATCGGAGTCATTAAATTGTGAATGTATTGGACGTTTCCAAGGATAGGAAATGGCGCGTTGATTACCGCCAAATGCAAACGCGACTAAACGATCAAGATAGACCACCTAAAGCTCAGCTTTCCATTGGTCAATAAATGGGTGGGTGATATCGATACACCACCGAGGCACGTTAAATGATGGATGGGGAAAGTATATTATCGAGAATTGCTGGGGTGAAAAGATGGGATTGGCGCGTAGGTTAGGAAAAAGAAAAAAGACACCGTTTTCGGATCACAATAATTAATGAACTAATATATTAAAAGGTGCAATTAATTTCGTGTCAGGGTGCGAGTGAAAGGCTTTGTAACTTTTATTCAAAAACCAACAAAGGGAACATTGCAAATGTCAACACTGCTTGCTTCAAAAACATATGAACAAAAAAGCTAGCACTCAGTATATAGAACATTATACTAAAGTCATGGAGTGTATCATTTCACAACAGTGAGGAAAACCAGTTAACAAACAATAAACCTTTATTAACGAAAATATAACAATTATATTCCCTTTTAAAAGTGCATTTTATTTAGACATAAAAGATGAAGTAATTCACATATATTCTTCGTCTTTTATAGGCCAAGTTCATCAAGGATGTGCGCGATCAAGGCTCTTTACAGCTTCCTTTTTGTTCCATGAAAATTTTGACTCCTTTCTCTTACTGTTTCGCCATCCATCAATACAACACCGTTTATGTTACTCTGTTTTCCTGTTTCTTTGCTTTTGAGTGTTACATTCTCTAGGCCCTCTTTCCTCATTTATGTGTCTCAGAGATTCCACCTGTCTCTTTCTGATTGTAAAATTCGTTGTTATTCCTATTTTCCTTCAAACCTCCTCGTCACTCTTTTCTTGTAGCCTCGTATGTTAGCAAAAGGAAAAAAACATTTTAAACTGTTGACGTTTATTCTACATTATTCACTTTGGACTAATGTCCTCATCTTATTTGTTATGACAACGTTGTTATCGTTGTGCTCTCTGGTTTCCTTCGGGAAACTCTCGTATTCTGTAATCTTATATAAAGTTAGAATTTAATTCTTTATTCACGAGGTCATTTTGTTCCTGTACGGCTGTACATCTAAAGGCTGTTATCTGGTATCCGCTGATTTTTATCCATTAAGTCCTTTTCGTCATGATACATTTGATTTTCTTCACTGAAGCAGAGAATGATTGTTTTTAACTCTGCTCGTATACACACGCGAGAACTTTTCAACACAACTTCGGAAATTATATATACATATATATATATATATATATATGTGTGTGTGTGTGTGTGTGTGGTGTGTATGTATGTATGTGTTTTTTTAAGACAATTCACCCCAAGAAAGACGGGAGTGCCACTAGCATGCAAGGGGTTACAGAGGATTGAGAACACGAGTAAAGAGGCGTGTTTGAAAAAGGCGTGTTTATATATATATATATATATATATATATATATATATATGTGTGTGTGTGTGTGTGTGTGTGTGTGTGTGTGTGTGTGTGTGTGTGTGATAAAATATAATTTATAAGGTACGCTATATTTAATTGCTCAATATCAAGGAGTGAGCGCATGTAAATACAACCACTGCAAATATAGATATCAATACTGAATGGCAACAGTTTCCTGCTTGTATATATATATATATATATATATATATATATATATATATATATATATATATATAAGAAAATTATTCATGACAAAGTGGGGAAAATTTTGTGAGACGCGTTTCGTTCTTTACGAAATTGTCAGACTAGAGTGAAGTTTTACGTTGACGAAACTACGCATGCGTAAGAAGGAGAAAATGCTTAAATTTTAAACATTAAAATTTAATTATTTTATTTAGTCAAGCGAATTTGTTTATGCTTTCATTCCTTTTGCTATTAATTATCCTACATTGTGATAATAGATCTTATAAAAAAAGGTGAAATGCTTTAAGAATCTGGGCGCAAATTTACTGTCGATGATCTCATGATTACAAATCTTTTATGCACTTTCGTCTCAATAAATTTCCTTCTCTTTTAATTAACGCATCATCAAAATTGTGATAAAACTTATTATGGTTATTATGGTATTAAGCATTTTGTTTTTGTTTTTTTTTTTTATTGCTGGTGTCTAGGCTGTTTAGTACCATGGGGAGTCCCATTTGCCCACAAATGTTGGTTGTGTAAATTCCATTCCAAATGTTGTTTCATCCGTAAATAAACAAGAAACAAAGGACTGGCGGTTTGTGCAATAAACCATCGGCAAAATGTCTCCCATGGTGAGTGATCAGAGGGCAAAAAACCCTGCATACGTTTCAAATGATACGAATACAGGAGCTGTTCTTGAAATATCCTCCATGCGGTACTATGAGATATATGACATGCTAGGACCACTTGACTTGTGCTAATACCTGGATCATCTCCGTTTGCTTGTAGAATGTTTTCTCATGATCATGTGTACCAGCGGAAATCGGTCCTCGATCCATAATTTGTAGTACCACGGATCCTATCTCGGCAACACGGCTGCCTTTGGTCTGGAAACGCAATCTGATTCAGCCGTGCAGCCTCACGTCCATTACCATTTTCCCAGCCGTATGTAAAAATCATATCTGCCTGTTCACGTTCTGAATATCCTGCCATTGTTAAACAGAACACTTCTCAGTTAACTCACTACTACACACGTTAAGCGTTGAAGACAGACTAGACACAAATATACACGAATGACAAATGTATCCTAGTCTACATGGCAACACAGCGCTATCTATCGTAAACTTTCTTTAAACTTAATAATTCAAAAAAGTAGGATTTGCGGACATATCTTTATATGAACTTTTACCCGCCCCAAAGTTTTTAAAAGTATATATATATATATATATATATATATATATATATATATATATATAAACGGCCATCGTCTGTCGAGTTCTGGGTATAATGTGGCCCTAGATATCTCGTATACGTTTGACAGTTTGGCATGCTGGCCTTCTGCCCAAGCTCAAAGGCTAGGGTGTCACAGGACGAATAATTGGTTTAATCCAATTGTTCCTAACAATTTGTGAAATAATGATTTCATATGAACGTAGGGGTCCCCCAGTGCTGTATCCTGGGACCTACGCTGTTTATGATCTTTGTTAATGATCTCTCGATATCATAAGTTCCTAACTAGGCATTTATGCAGATGACACGGCCATTTACTCTTGTCCCAGTACCAAATCAGTCAGATCTGACAAAGTAGAACTGGAAACTGCTCTTGAATATGATCTCCAATCAGTGGTTAACTGCGGCAAGGAATGACTTGTAAATTTTAACGCCTCTAAAATAAAACTTTTATTTGACCACCACAATGGATCTTTTCTGTCTGCCATTAGCATAGCTGGTGCTAAATTCCAGAAGAGCAACACTTTCGGCTTTCTTGTCCTCACTTTTTCTATTGACATGCAGTTGAGTGATTATATTGATTCAATTGCTAGGTCAGATGCTACGAAGTTAGTTCACTATCACGTGCCAGAAAAGTCTTCACGTCAGAATCTCTCTTGCACATTTATCAATCTAACATTCGTTCGTACATTGAATATTGCTGCCATATCTGGTCTGATGCTCCTAGTATATATCTCGAGATTCTTGACAGAATTCAAAGAACGGTCTGTAATATAATTTATCTTGACCTGGCATCTCAACTTCAGTCACTTTCTCACTGTCATGGCGTGGCTTTTCTCTCTCTCTCTCTCTCTCTCTCTCTCTCTCTCTCTCTCTCTCTCTTTTCCACCGATATTTTCATGGCAATTATTCTGATAAGCTGTTCTCCTTAGTGACTTGAATGCATGAATTTAAGCGTGAAACTATATTGGCAAGTAGTTCTCCCCGTTATACAGTTGAATTAGATAAATGCAACTGTCAGTTCTATTCTAATAGTTTCTTTTCTCGCACTTCTCGCCTGTGGAACTCCATTTTCTGGTTCCCTGTCACCTACAATATTCAACAATTCGCCGTATAATGATTTTAAATCAGCAATGGACTTTACCATGTGTGCTAGATACCATGCTGTGCGATAAAATTTTCAAAAACTTAAATACATCATTAAATCGACATCTTCTGTCTCCCTGAGAACTATTGCTTTATTGACCTTTTCCTCACTATTCCTCATTGAAACCTTTTCATTCACTGTCAATTCCTGTACCCAGCTGCGTCTTCGTGGCATTATCGCCTTGCTTGAGGTTAAATGATTACAAAAAACGCCAATTCTTATAATTGGGGTCGCTAAAAATAATTGTGAATAATCGCAGTAACTATATAGAATCAAGACCATAATGTACCCGCTCATTTTCCCCCGGGTAATATGTAGATTATTCTGACCCACAAGATGTGGGCATTTATATGGTAAGTTTATATTTGATTTTAGCCTCCCCTATATTTTATTTCGTAACACCGTGCATATGAAAAGTTTACAATTCAAAGATCAAAAATCTAAGCTTTCATTATAAAAAAAATGTTTGTATTCCCTACAAAACTTTACTTTTACCCAATCGCTACATTAACTGAACAAGATTAGTTTCTTATTAGAAACATAGATACAGGATTACTGCTGAATGAGTTTATATCAGCCATTACATAACGTTGTAGTTAAGAAAAACAGTTATTGAAACAGTAAATGGGCGTATCAAGTGGCCTCGTGGAGTATTGTTTAAACGAGGCTGTCATATAGCCGTAGGTTTGAAGTAGCCTCGCCACAATTATATGCTGGGGTTTATTCTTAACAAGGATAAATTATACACGGGTATATTCTAAAGTGGGGTTAATCCGGGCTGCTATCTAGTGTTCAAACTACGACTAGGGTAGTTTGCGTGCACTTTATATAATTCCTTTGGAAAAGTCATGAATCTACATTACAGATTAAAAATTATTTTTGCAGCAAATTGTTGGCTAATTAAATGAAATGTAATAGTGACGTCATTTTAGACCATCAGTTTTAAAGTCTCGTGTTATAAATAATGCTGGGATATTTTTAAACAGACAGCGGGGGGGAGACGGACTCAGGTCGTTTAGTGCATAGTTCGAAGATGCTCTGGATGATACAACAGGAGTAACGGTTTCAAATAATCAGAAAATATATGATAATTGGTGCGACCACAATTTATTTATACTATTGCTTACCCAGCACAACGCTCAAGAGCCACTCAAGGTAGATAGTTACTGAATGAGTTCGCTGTAAGAGAATAGAGAGAGGAATTAACAATGATATTTTGAGGATATGTAGGATAGATAACCGTTGACTCTAGACCTGAAGGGGATTAAGATCGTAGCAGCATCCTCTCAAGTCTGTTCAACAGATCTGGGGAAGACGGTGTCTGAGTGAAACTTCCTCCTTACAAATGGAATACAAAGGGAATGAGGATGTCGATCCTGTGGGTCCTAGCTGTGAAGGTCTGAACTAGTGGAACTAACGAATGTACTTTGTCTAAGCATTTGACACGAAGAAAGCAATAGAATAGTGAGAGGCTAGCAACGTTTCGTCTATAAGAAAAGTGTTTGGGGACGATCGTTAAGCACCCACAAGGCTGCTTAAACGCTTTTGAACTGTCAAGCTTCGAAAGTGAGGATTGAGCAGCGCGAGACGGCAATATTCCAATTTTACGCCGATGAAATGATGTCCCACAAAAACGAAAGCAAATATATAAATAAAAAGTATATCAAAAGATATAATTAAAATATATATTAAAAAGAATGACGTAATAAGGCCAAGATGGATATTACAAATCATAATAATAAATGTAGATGTATGTAGATATGAAAGTAACAATTTTAATTATAATGCTAGCATTATTTAATGGGTGGACAAAGTCAGATCAGAAGGATTACAATAGCAGATGTATCTGGATGGGAATAGTGGTCTCTCAAAGGCTGGGTCTTTATGCTGGCAGTAATGTCACCGGCTTTATATATTTGAAAGCAATAAAATGGGAGGTAATCCACAAACAGGGAGATAATCAGAATATCAGCATAGCAGCTAGCATATGAAGTTGTCAGAATTGTTCTTCTAAAATCCCCCACTTTTTTATTTAGTATTTTTTTATTATTTTCTTAAACAGTGAAAAAAATAACAACCGTCCTAGACTGAGAACTACAAAAAAATCGTAATTCCTAAGAAAAAATAAGTATGATCCGATACCTGCTTTTTTAATCAAAGCTTGACGCTACCAATTTGCTTACGAAGAGCAAACTGACAGAGCAAGGTTTGAATTACTTATTAAGGAACGAATATTTCACGTTGGGGTTTCTTTGAATCTACAGGGTGGACCGAAAGTCTTGTCACCCCTACATATATGTGGGATATTATCAAGGAGATAGTTCCATATGAACGATAGCAGAATACTCATCAGTTGAAGAACGCCGTTCGGAGAGTCTTTGCAACAATCAACAAAGCACAGCTTCGTAAAATATCACACATGACATGTCACCATATCATTCTGTGCCACGAAAATGATGGTGTTCATACAGACCTTCTCGATGTGTGACAGCGTCAATGAAAGTGTATAAATTGAATCCAGGACGTGTGTTTTGTATTACTGTATTATTTATTCTCATTACTTTTTGGTATGAGGGGAAAATATCTTCGGACCACCCTGTATATCTCCTAGCTTTAGTTTTCCTACCTAAAACGTAAGCTAATTTTTCTAAGTGATTTTTTATCCGACACTACGTTTTATATCACGTATTAGTTGTTGTTTGTTGTTGTTTTTTCTTAAATAGTGAGATTAAAGTAGATCTTCTCAATCTAGAACGGTTGTTATTTAGTACTGATCTAGACGTTAATAAAACTTTTTATTCTTCAGTTGAGATGTTCAAAGTAACGTACTTGCCAGCGTTAAGGACTCAGTTTTCGAAAATTTGGTACATAAATGTTAGGCTTTTGTAGGCCTATGCTATAACCCCAGAGGTAGCTTATCTATACCAGACTGTAAACTGAATTCCTGTATGTTATGCAAACTTTCGAAACTTATTTCATGAAAAAAAAACTGCGTCCTTGACGCCGGCAAATACGGTAATTCTAACAAATTAAATGTACAAGAAACTCGTTCTCTTCACGAATCTGCAGATTACCATTTCTCCCAAAGTCTTTGACGATATTTCCATTTATCTTGCTATATCTACTCTTAATCCTTCACCACTAACAATGATTGAGATTTCTAAAACACTAAGTAATAATCCATTGTTTGCATAGCATTGAACTATTTTTAATATAGTCAATCGAAGAACTAAATGTACTAAAGAACAAGCTAAGAATTTGACATTTGCTTCCACGCTTAATGTGAATGCTTCCAGATGTCAATGAACTTTATTAGCCTATCCAACCCTAATTGGCACAACCTTCTTGAATATACATAATAATAACACCCCAGGGAAATCCAAGTTGCATATGTAGCATCAATATATACCAGGAATCTCATATTTCTAAGATTACCCAAATTAGGAGATTTTAGAGCAGATTTCTTGGATTTCAATTTAGACAGTGTTTTGTTTGTATCGTGTAATATATTTACAGCTGGGTGTTTTCCTGCATTGCTCATAGAATACATTTCATTTGTTATTCTGGATGTATTTGGGGAACAACTCACATCATTTGTTCATTGAAACATTTTAATCCAACTTTCTTTTCTGTAGTCAGTTCATCAGTTTTCTTTTCTATATGACATTCAGAAATACTAATAACTCATAAATGCTGTTATAGTTGGAATATACAAATATTAATTTATAGATACTCTTTCTCGATATGGCTGACCTTCGGTGATATGACTGTGTGGAACCGCGCAAGGATTCCACCTATTTTTACGTGCACGCGCGTATTGCACCCCTTCCTTTCACTTTCGGCTAGATATAGTGGTAAACAGCCATCTGCTGCCGACGTGAGGAAGCTGCTGGCTGCTGCTGATTCCAGCTAAAACAGAATTTGAAGTTTTCCCGCGCATTCTCTGACGTCACTGATGAACGGTGTTTTTCAAATCAGTCGCTGCCTGGTCTCCGAGCAAGAAGGTTGACTCATTTATTTCGCGCCCCTTACCCATACGCGGGCCGAAATATCTTAACTACCAAGAAACTTCACATACCCCTTTGAACTCTACCTGTGACACCATGCATAATTAGAAAACTGTAAAGAGATATTCATAAATATATGATTTGTTTTTTCGGTTTGTTAACCATTTGATAATTATTTAGAGCTGAAAAAATATTTCGGGGTTAGGAATAATTCTTTCTTTACATTCAGGCGATCTGGGAGAAAGAAAGAAAAGAAGAGGAAGAGGAAAGAAAAAAAAGAAAAATAAATAATACGAAACCAGGTCGTAAGCGAAAACACACACGCTCGACTGGCACATATCAGATGTCAAAAATATCAGGTCAAGCACCGACCTACTTCCGTGTCCGCGGAGGATGGAAGTTTGTTATCAATTTGGTTGAAGAAATAAAAGTTTAGAGACAATGGAAAAAATATGATAGGTAACAGGTGGGAAGTTTATCTAAGGATATACAGACAATCCATTAATACAAGAACCCAGACAATTCCAGAATTGAAAATATAGCCACACAAGGTGATGTAGAAATGCTTTTTGAGATAATTAAGATTTTGTTGTCAAGCTCCGAGCGAAGGGAAAAAGTGAAATATTTTTATTAGTTCACGTTAACGCCACCCAGGGTGATGTCGCTTTTGAGATAATACAGATTTTATTATCGGCCGGAGGAGAATGAAATATTTTGTTGCGTTCAGAGAAACGCCGACAGGTCTAAGAAATTCTTTTCTTAGATCGTATCCAATTAGCGGTAGGCTGTTTGACAGATACCGCGTGTGAAGAAACCGAGGGCGTCATTTCGGTCACATACGAAAGGGACAGTTTAAGTTTTGTTTTTTGATCAAGGTGTTTCCCCCAGAACAAAGCCACGGATTGTCCACGCCCGATTAAAGACGTCACGAAGGAAGGAGGAAAGATACCGACCAGAGTTTCATTGGCCGAAGGCGGTCATGATACATGAGGGAGGAGGAGAGACACCGACCAGGACCCCATTGGCCGAGAGCGGTCACATGATGTGCGAGGGAGGAGGAAAGATGCCCGACCAGGACCCCATTGGTCGAGAGCGGTCACCTGACCTACGAAGGACCAGGGGAAGCGGGTATACGCCCCCCGAAAATGGAAAATCCTAATCAGAAATAATACGTCTTTAGAATTATCAAGAAAACCCTGGCGCCGACAGACCCACCCCAGTTTTTTACGGCGTCAATAAAGCGGGACCCCAACCGACAGAGATCAGTTGCAGCGCGGACGGCGGGCCCTGTTCATTAGTCCCTTTGCGGCAAGAAAGGCCGGTTCGTTTGGCCTAAGAAGAGAAATTCGTCCAACCCAAGTCGAAGTGAAGAAATTCGCCCAATCAAGCCGAAGTGAATAAGCTCGTCAACCGAAGCCGAAGAGAAGAAGTTAATTCGCGCACTGACGGCAGAGATGAGTGAACAATAATTCAGACTCTGAAGAGAGTTAGTTAGAGCCACGGACGGCGAGAGAAATCAGCCGTGAACGACAGGTAGAGATCAGCGCCCAGTGTTGAAACCAAACCACACCCCGAAATGCAAATTTCTAGAGAGCAAGCAACTCGAAGCCTTAAAGTTGTATGGTAGAAGCTTGGTGTCACAGAACGGGTCGGGAGGTAGGAATAATCTTGTGTAACAAGCAGTTGATATAAAGAGTTGTTACCTTTTTCTTCAATATTTTTTAACCTTGTGAGTTTTATTTATCTTTGTGTTATCACCCCGTTGGACTCAGCTTGCATACGGCCCAATCCCTGTTTGATCCCGTCTGTCTAAGATCTAATCACAGCGTGGGTAGACAGACCGGAGATCAGTGTAGTTACCCTGGTAACCAGGCGTTGGAAGCGGGTTGGGAACAACGAGGCTGGTATTCATCTAACCAAAGGGTTAGAACGTCACACTTGGAGCAGCGAGGAGCGAACAGCTGACGCCGCAAGCAAAGACGTCACAACTGGTGTCGTGATCATAGGATCAGAACCCCGGACCACGTCACGTCACAATTGGCGCCGCGAACGAGATCGAACGACACAGTCGACGCTGCGACCAGGGGGGACGACGTCACAACCTTACGAACCAGTTTAAAAAAGAAAAAAATATAACATTACACACCAACGACAAAAATCTCGCAGTGAGTATTTTCCTTGTCGTGTATGCATGTACCTTTTGTATAAGAAGATTCTGTTCCAGAATTTTCCTTCTGAGGGAACCTTTCCCGCCTTAGCCATTTTGATTTTTCGTCTTGGCATAGAACATTAATATTCTTTTTACTGACAACTCGTCACTACCTTATACAACTTGGCTACTTACTAAGAACTGGCTTTACTTTTCTGATGGTCTCCACTGTTTGAGACAAAATATTTTTTATTAAAATAAAGTCTTATTTGTTTTCCACCAGACTCGTTTTCGTCGTTTCTCCTGGCTATCTATTTTTTTTACCTTTTTATGCATGTGTTGAATGACCCCTTTTTATGCATGTGTTGAATGACCCCTTTTTATGCATGTGTTGAATGACCCCTTTTTATGCATGTGTTGAATGACCCCTTTTTATGCATGTGTTGAATGACCCTTTTTCCTCACTAAGGAGACTGTAATAATTCTACGGTTAAAAGATCACACATTTATTATTTTCACTTATTCTTTTTTTTTTTTTACTTTGCTAGTGAATTCGGTAGTCGTGAGTGGTGTCTGGCACAAGGCCACCTTTTCGTAGGCCAGCACTGCATGCTACCGGGTCTGCTACAACTGTAAGCCACGAGCACACACAGGTCTACCTAAAAGAAGGAGCAAGAAGGGCAATAAAACCAAATGTGAAGAAGTTTATACAAATTCTGCATGAAAATCCTGTTTTACCTTTTATGGAAGCAGCACTCTGTAATAATGTACACTTTAGGAAAGCATTGTAATTTTTGTGTTCATGCGTATTTATTCGAAATACGATGTAACCCGGATATAAGAGATTTGTCGGGACCAGAGAAGAAGTCTCTTATATCCGGATTTCTCTTATATCCGGGTTTGGTCTAATTTATATACATTAACACAGGCTCTAATTTGGGACCAGAGAAAATCTCTCTTATATCCGGGTTTCTCTTATATCCGGGTCTCTTTTATCCGGGTTACACTTTATACCTATATGTATGTGTATTACTTACACTTATAAGTTTTGTCTGGCACAGATTCACCAGCATAGGACATCCAGTAAGGATCAAACTAATAATTGCTGTGGTGGTTTATAAGACTAGCTTTCGAATTACAACTCAACTATTAGGCACCCGGATTACTGCTGTTCCCCCAATACAACCACTCAAGGTAGAGGATTACTGAACGGGGTCAGATAACGGTTAACAATAAACAGGAAAACATTAAGATGAGATGTAGAGATTAGGGAAGCATCATCTCGGATATTTGTTCAACAGAGTATAGATTCTGGGGAAGAAGCTGTCTAAAAAGAACTTTCTACTTACTAATGGAATACAAAGAGAGTAGGGGTGATTCGTCATAATGTATGGCGGTTTGTTAGATATAAACGTCTGAACTGGTGGAACTAAGAAATGTAGTTCGTCAGAACATTTGCCATGAAAATAACGATTAGCAAGAGACTTACATCGTTTCGTCTGTAGCGAAAGAGGTTGTAGAATGGAAAATAATTCATCGCTCATAAGGTCACGTTGACAGTTTTGAACTCTGTCAAGCCTGAAAAGTGTGGATTGAGTAACTCTAATCCAGATATTCGAGAGTCTGCTACATTTGGAGTGGTACAAGAGACCAGCCTCTTTAGCGATTAGCCGTATATACAACTTCAACTTAACACCTGGAGTGAACTTAAGTTCCAGTAGACGTTTAAAGCAAGGATTTACTCACCTCCGCTTAGTCTGGTACATGGCTATAGATATGGAGCACCCAACGAAAATGAAAATCTTCTGGTAGTAATGGTTAGCAAAACTAACATGCTTCTCTTTTCGATGCGATGTTGAACTATCGTAAATGTTATTTTGTTTTGCATTTTTAACCACGTAGACGTTCTTGTCTCTCCACAACTTCCTTTTATTTAATATCTGAAAACCTGTTGCCTTCTCCAATGTAAAGAATTCACAGTTCTTCTAGACTGATTACTTTATCAAAACTAAAGAGCAGAGTCTAACTATTTAATCCATAAGTGGAGGAATATTTTGATCAAGGTGTTTCCCAAACAAAGCCGGAGTTGTCCCGCCCGATTAAAGACGTCACGAAGGAAGGAAGATACCGACCAGAGTTTCATTGGCCGAAGGCGGTCATGATACGCGGGGAGGAGGAGAACCGCCGACCAGGACCCCATTGGCCGAGCGGTCATGATGTGCGAGGGAGGGAGGAAAGATGCCCGACCAGGACCCCATTGGTCGAGCGGTCACCTGACCTACGAAGGACCAGGGAAGCGGGTATACGCCCCGAAAATGGAAAATCCCTAATCAGAAATAATGCGTCTTTAGAATTATCAAGAAAACCCTGGCGCCGACGGACCCACCTGATTTTTTACGGCGTCAATAAAGCGGGACCCCAACCGACAGAGATCAGTTGCAGCGCGGACGGCGGGCCCTGTTCATTAGTCCCTTTGCGGCAAGAAGGCCGGTTCGTTTAGCCTAAGAAGAGAATTCGTCCAACCCAGAGTCGAAGTGAAGAAATTCGCTGAAATCAAGCCAAGTGAATAAGCTCTCGTCCAACCGAAGCCGAAGAAGAAGTTAATTCGCGCACTGACGGCGAGATGAGTGAACAATAATTCAGAACTCTGAAGAGAGGTTAGTTAGAGCCACGGACGGCGGAAAATCAGCCGTGAACGACAGGTAGAGATCAGCGCCCAGTGTTGAAACAAACCACACCCAGAAATGCAAATTTCTGAAACAAGCAACTCGAAGCCTTAAAGTTGTATGGTAGAAGCTTGGTGTCTTAGAACGGGTCAGGAGGTAGGAATAATCTTTTAACAAGCAGTTGATATAAAGAGTTGTTTACCTTTTTTCAATATTTTTTTTGACCTTGTGAGTTTTATTTATCTTGTGTTGCTTATCACCCCCGTTGGACTCAGCTTGCAGCACGGCCCCAATCCCTGTTTGATCCCGTCTGTCCCTAAGATCTAATCACGGCGTGGGTGAACCAGACCGGAGATCAGTGTAGTTACCTGGCCAGGCGTTGGAAGCAACACTTTAATTTCAATTTTCAACCTATGCCTTAACTAAAAGTAAAGTATTATTGTATATTCAATATGCAAACTTTTCTTCTTCTTTATTTTTTTCTTTCATTTATATTAATTCTAATTTTTTTTTCAATTTGTCCTTTCTGTTTATATTTTCCATTCAGACTTGAGTCACTTCTTTTTACACTTGTCTTCGTTAACATTGACATTAATTCAGTTATTTGCTTTCATCTTTCAACACCTTTAAATTTCCAATATGTTAGATAGTCTTTGTACGGAAGAAACAAAATATATGGATTAGGTTTCAGATTAATTCATGGGTCAACACAGAAGTTAACGTTTGTTGCTTAAAAAGCCATGAATAGCGGTTTATAGAAGAGATCAAATCTAATCCCAAGTAAGTGGGAAATTTTCACGTGATCACAAACAATGGTATTTATATCTGTATATATGCATATTTGTTCTAAAATGTTTTCATTTAAACATACAGTATTCACCTTAATTTATTACTGATCTTCTTTATCTTCTCAAAATATCTATCAGTGTCTCCACCGCGCTGGATGTAAGTGTCATTCAAAGCTTTTATTTATCATAAGACAAACTTTGTGTTCAGGTAGTGTAACGGATAACGCTGCCGAAAGTGGATTCGGCGGGCCGGGTTCAAATTCCAGTTGAGTTTCTTGTTTTTATTTTTTGCACCCTCCCCAGGGGGAATAGGAATCGGTCACTTCGTTAGAAATAGGAGCCTACCTAGATTTTGGGAGGCAGCCAGAGGACGTGAGTTAGAAGACGTGGAGATGACAACGGGAAACCCCTCTCTTATGTTTCCCAAGAATGCATGGGAGGTAACAAATAATACAGAAAAAAAACTATAGATAGTTTTTATCACAAACGGCCTGAAGGGACATGGCATTTAAACCCATGGAGAAGGCAACTGGAGACCACTCCATTATCTTTCCCGTGAATGTATGGCAATTCACAAATAATTACGAAAAATCCGCGGAGAGTTTTTATCACAAACGGCCTGAAGGGACATGGCATTTAAACCCAAGGAGATGGCAACTGGAGACCACTCCATTATCTATAACAAGAATACATGGCAATTTACAAATAATAAAGAAAAATCTGAACAGTGTGACCATCACAGATGTCTTGAAGGGGCATGGCATTTTCACCATGGAGAAGGCAACTAAATAAAAAGTTGGACAGACAAAACTTGTCGGTGTTGTTTAATAAAATTTTCGACATCACATAGACGTACTCTTTGGATAGTATTCTCCATAACAATGGTTAATAGATTTGACTTCAACTCTCGAGTTTCGGCACAGATGTTATCCTTAACATCTGTGCCGAAATTGGATGAATGGTTTACGGTTTGTTGATGCATACGTGACACGCGTTCCTTAATATATCCCCAAATAAAATAATTTGGAGCCGTCAGATTAGGGAAACATGGTGTTTACAAAATTTTCTGAATTTCGGTAAATCAGGTGGATTGGTTTAACTGAAGACTAACTTCAAGATACATGAAATTTGTATCCATTAAAAACTGAAAAAAGCACGAGACCTTGCAACAGACAACTCAGAAATGCCAGCTCTTACACACAAATCTACAACAAACAACCCCTTTTTTACTTAAAACGATGCGGCTAGAGATCAAAACGCTCTCCGACAATGAAAATGTCAGCTTCTCAAAACGTTTGTTCTTCCTTTTCTCCTGTCAACTGTGTGTAATGACATTTACTGAAAATGTACGAACTTTCTCGATATTCATGTCCTGTACTACGAACTTTTCAAATAATTAGACATTTTACGACGAAAACTCGTATCTACAAAAAAAAAAAAAAAAAAAAAAAAAATACACACTTTACATTTTCTAAAGAATTTATAGATTATATATTTTTTTAGTCCGACATATTTTTATTATTTAAACATTATTTTTTTAGTGGATATCCATATTTAAGTAGACGCTCCGTTTATTTTAAACACTATTTTATTTCGTCTACTGGCCTGAATATTCGAAATCTTATCAAAAAGAAAATTTGACGTCCGGTAGGATTTGAACACGCGTTTCCGTTTTTGCGGGAGAAACTATCGCTTGATCCAACGTGTTTGACCACTCGTCTTACAAAGAGCTTCATAATCAAGCAAGGTTGTTTTTGTCGTTAAAGCAAAAAGCGCATTATCTTTGATAAGTTTTCACGAGTGTCCAGGCCGGTAGATGAAGTAAAATACTGTTTAAAATAAACGGAGTGTTTACTCAAATAAGGATATTCACTAAAATAACGTCTAAAGTAATATAACTTTACATACAAAATCTTTGTAAAAATGCAAAATGTGATTTAGAATTTCACAGTGTTGTGATAATAATACCAAAAATGTGGATACTCGTCTGTGTGTAACTAGTGTAAATTTTCTCGTCATGTGCTGACACTTAAGTTAACAGAAAAAATATCAGGGGCCGTAACTCGTTTTATGTCGCATATTGTAAGGAAAATATAATCTATTTTGAGGGACGTACCTTTGGTTTATGTAATGAACTGAGTTTTGGTTTAAATTTGATGATAAAAATGTTTCTTTGTTAATGCACTTTTGTTTGCTGGTTTTCTAGCCGCATTAGTAGAATGGGAAGATATTAAAGTTTGCCAGATTTCGTCCCCCGTTTCCCTCTGTATGTTAGATGAGGTGTATTTTTCTAGTGGGATCCCTAATCCTTGGCGATGAACTGTCACCCTTTGTCAGAGTGTCCGGCCAGTTTGACCAATGTAGCGTTCGTGGCAACCTTTGCATGTTAATGTATATTAAATTCTTTGAGTTACACGAGAAATTATTTTTAATTTTGAATTTGGATCCGTTTGCGAAGTGAAATTTGTGGTCTTCTAATAGGTAGCTGCATACTCAGCAATGAGGTCCTTTCCATATTTTCACACGAGGCTCGTTAATTCTGGTCTGCATTTTTGCTCTTGTCAGTATCTTTTTTAGTAACTTTGGTTGTCGTTTACTTTTTATGATTAGGTATTTTTGTATTAGTTTTTTCAATTTCTTTTGTCCTTTATTACGATTAGTAGATTTAATTGGATGTGTGTATAAATTTAGCGTTCTTATATGAGATGATTTTTTTTATCTTTTTTTTATCTTTTTTTTTTATTTCTCGTAGTATGTTAATATTAATTTGTTTTGCTTTTTTTAATGCTATTGTTGATTTAAATTCTGAAGCTATTTTATCATTTTGAGTATTGTTTCATCTCTTCTAGTCTATGGTCTCTTGTTGTTGGGTTTGAGACTATTGTACAGATTCGCTTGGCTAAGTTGAGTGGAATGTTGGTATGAATGTGTTTCGGATGAGAAGAAGTAAAAAGGAGATACCATTAATAGGTTTAAAATATATGACGGTTTCTAGTTTTGAGTTTCTTTCTGTTATTAATATGTCTACAAAGTACAAGTTTATTGTTATTGCTGCAGTCTATAGTAAATTGGATGCTAGGATTTATATAAGTAATGAATGCTTGGAATATCCTTAGTTTATCAAGATTTTCATTCCACAGAATGAAACAGTCATCTAGATATCGTTTCCAGTTTTATTTTATATCGTAGCTGAAGTCATTTCCATAGATTTTTTTAGGTTCATTCATAGTTTTTTTTGTTATATATATAAATACATACATGCATATGTGTGTTTTGTGTGTGTGTGTGTGTGTGTGTGTGTGTGTGTGTGTGTGTGTGTGTGTGTGTGTGTATATCTGATATCCTCAGAAGAATGGACGGGCAGGTCTGCGTACAAACTCTGAAGTTAGAATGCTGAAGGTATCATCAATCAGCTAAGTGACAAATTTTTACTTATATTAATTCTATACACACACACACACACACACACACATACATAATAAAAATATTAGCTGGCCGCAATAGTATGGTTTTCGAGCACTTTTCAATCCCGCTGTATGAGTGTGTGTGTGTACATATATATAAATATATATATATGTGTGTGTATATATAAATAATTATGTTTGTGTATATATAAATATATGTGTGTGTATATATGTGTGTATATATATATATATATATATATATATGTGTGTATGTGTATATATAAATATATGTGTGTGTATATACATGTGTGTATATATATATGTGTGTGTGTATATATATATATATATATTTATATATATATATATATATATATAGTGTGTGCGCGTATATACATGAGTGTGTGTATGTGCGTATATATATGAGTGAGTGTGTGTATACATATGTGTGCGTGAGTATATATATATCTATGCGTGTGTATATATATATGTGAGCGTGTATATATATATGTATGTGAGCGTGTGTGAGTATATATATATGTGTGTGCATATATATGTGTGGACATATATGTATGTGTGTATATATGTATGTATGTATATATATGTATGTGTATATGTATGGATGAGTGTATATATATGAATGTGTTTATATATGTATTTGTATATATATGAATGTGTTTATATATCTATTTATATATAAAAATATTGTGTGTATATGTTGTGTGTATATATAATAGTATATATGCATAATTTATATGAAATATGTGTATATAATATAAATATGTATATATGTGTATGAATATATATATATATATATAAATATATATGTGCATATGTATATATATATATATAACATGTGTATATATATGTATATACATATATGTGTATGTATATATATTTATGAATATATGTATATATATATATATAAAGTGTATATATGTATATGTGTATATATATATATATAAATATGTATATATATATATATGTATATATATATGTATATATATATATATATATATATATATATATATATAAAATCTAAATGTGAGGAAATAACTTTTTATTTTTAAAGCTTTAAAAGAACATTTTATCTGAGGAAAAATAAGAATAAATGTAAATTATATAATTCCAAATATAAAGCTCAATAGATATATATATATATATATATATATATATATATATATATATATAACCAATAATTACTACTCTTAAAAAGTGCTCAATACAATGTAGAGCAGATATAATTATTATTTATAAAAAAAATTATAACATAAGTATGTTATAAAATCACTACAAAAAGCCAGCCATTTTGTTTCAACACACTCGGTGTCTTATCAAGTGATGATGTTGAAGATAAAATAAATGGTTTTAAAAGTTTCAGATTAATTAACGATCCTACACTAAAGGAAACATTGTTACAAAAGCTAGAATAACCAATCAAAAACTAAGTAAAGAAAGATTCAAAAGCTTGACAACGAAAGCATGTTATAATAGCTATTCAGATCTTTAAAATACGTGTAATATTAAAAATAATTATTTTTATTATTTTTAATATTACACGTATTTTAACGATCCATGAGCCGTTCTTCTAAAATTCGTATATTTGCTTTAATTTCAGGAGAAAACAAAAAAGGATTCTCCAAAATTTGTATATTTTTATTATGCTTTTCCTTGTATAAAGTTTTGGCTCGCATGTGCCATCTTCAGAGTCGTTATATAGACATTGAAACAGAAATATTCACCATAATTATGTTAGCCGAAATACATTACAAGAGTATGAATTCAAAAAAAATAAGTATACATCTTAAACAAAGAAATAATAAAATACATAAAAAAAATAAACATTCGCATCGTCACATTTTCTAGTCTTTTATTCGGTTATTTTATGTATGTTTGGTCTATTGTCTTTTTATGATCTCCTTAGATTTGTAATTTTGACATACACTTAGATGTTTATATGTGGGCAATGTCGAAATTTAACGCATTTTCTGGACTACCAGGGAATTACATCGACCGTATTCAAACTAGAGAATTACGGCCTGACGAACGGGTGTCCAAAAATTAGATATATTCATTGTATTTAATTCTCCCGGTTCCAAAACATATAGAATTGCGGCAAGTTATGCTAAGAGAGACAGAATTATGTTATTGTCTGAATTTAAAAAAAAAAAAAAATATATATATATATATTAATTAAGGGCGGGGTTGAAATATGATCATCTAAAAAGAACAGATACATAAAATGAATATCAAAATCAATGTATTACTCTAATATAAATGTATTATCTGATTGCTTCAGGAATAAACAGTGCATCTAAAATCTTAGCAGACTGACTCTTCATGAAATAATTGGACGCGTAAAACATGACCGTGTGTGGCAAAGGAACGGACCAACGGCAGTTGACAAGAATGACAGTTGTTCTTTCGTAACAAGTTCACATGTCAGGATCACAGGCCAGGGGAAAAAATAGATGAGTCAGGATCAATGACATAATTCTGACATTTTAGCTATCGGAGAAGAATGATACGAACGTCGTCAGTAAATACAAATTTGTTATAGCCAGACGAATAGATGAGATTATCGAAACTGTACAGCAAATAGGTGATGACGTTCGTTTTTTCCGAGGATTTTTCTTTGCATTTCTAATTGTTTTTTACTATCATTCCCCATTACAAGGCCTCAGAGGCACTCAAGTTAGAGGGGTAATAACTGAGAATGTTTTTAAGTGCGTACAGTTAATCAGAGTATGGTGATTATGCATGATAGACAACGGCTAATCACTGACATGAAGTGGTTAAGATTGTAGAGATCTAGGAAGCATCTGCACATCAATCTGTAACACAAGGTAACAATACAGGCGGGGGTTCCTCCTCACGAATGTAATATGCAGGAAATGGGAATGATTCGTATATGGCATGACTAGACCTAGCTCTTCATGTCTGGGCTGGTAGAATGAAGGAATTTATTTCGCCTAACACTCAGCCATGAAAATAGGTATAGATTAGGGAGAGGTTAACAACGTTTCTTTTGTGGGAAAAGGGGTCATCACGCGGAAAACTATTCATCATTCATAAGATTGTGTAAACGTATTTGAACTCTATTGAGACCTGGGAAGTGAGGACAGGCTAGCTCTATCTCAGATGTGGAATCAGGCGAAGTCGATTTGCAATTATCATCATTGACATTATTTTTGTTTGGACTATTGTACTCGTCTTTGTTTTTGTTATCACAACGTTTCGGGTGCTGGGCTCTCCAGCTTTCCTCATGATCTCTATAATCTGAGTAACCTACAGGCAATTCTGAACTGAACCCTTTATTTAATCTACGGGGTAGACTTTTGTCACTCCACTGCTCATGTCGAGGGATATCTTTTCGTTCTTATTTTTTTATATAAGAGTTCAATGGCCTTTAATTTAATGACAATTAATGTTGAATTGACTGAACAGAATAAGGGGGATTTCTCGTCTACACGTTTCACATTTGATTTATCATTCTCTGACTTAATATCTGCAACATTTTAGCGGAATATTGGTTAAGCATCATAGGCTAAGAAAAGTAAGAGTTTTTTTTTTTTTCCAAGTAAGGTTTAAACTACAAAATATTTTCTGACACACTGTACAAGGAAACGGGATACATTCTGACTTTTGTATTAATTCTTTTTTGATGAATATATATTGTTAGTGTTAGTGTGTGTGAGAGAGAGAGAAAGAGAGAGACAGAAGAGTGAGAGAGAACATTAAAACTATTATAAACGCGTCATTCTCGAGACGGATGACGATAAGTAAAACAATTATCTGTATTTTGGCCATGACATTTTTAGATTTGCTTCAGTACATTCTACTTATAGCTATACTACTGTGGTCACGTGGTCGAAGTTCTTCCTTTTAACAGCAGGAATAAAACTGGGGTGGACCAGCTCAAACCTCGATCACATGACTACAACATTACAAACTATAAGAATGCATGAGCAGATGGCACAGTGAGGAACCTAAAGATATATTGTGGCGATATCGTAAAAGATCTGACGTGTTAAAGTTATTTTATTGTCATTAAATGAAAATTTTTAACAATTATTATTACAACTTGAGTTCAATTAACTTTTAACTTATAAGTTTGTATGATTTTTTATTCATTGTTTTTTTTTTATTTTTCATTGTTTAGTGTCCTTTCAGAACATTAGTGATCGTGAATCTGCAATATTTCCCGCCGTGTGTAACTTTTAATAACTTTCGTCTTTTTACTATCAATCCTAAACACTGCTACAGCAACCATTCATTCAAACTCACCATCTAGGTTATGTGTGGCTTTCTGCTGAATAACATTCTTTAAATCTCTTCTGTGAGTATCACATGTTCCAAAGCCTCTTTACTTATTATATGTCCCAATTTCAAACGTCTCTTCCTGATGTTATCTGGAAGTATCCTTTTTTTGTTGCTGTTGTCTCTAGAACTTCATCGTTTCTCAAATGTTTGGTTCATGGTATTCTAAAAATCATACTGTAGAACCATATTTCTGTTGCTTCATGCCAATTCTTCATCAATGCAAATATTGTCCAGTCTTCAATGCCATATAGAAGGACACTATTACGAAACAGTTCAGTATTACCTTGCCTGTTTCTAACGATATATTTTTTTAGCAATACTGAATTAAAAATTAACTCTTTCCGTTTTAACGACTAATTTGACTTTTTACAAGAAAATATTTTTTTTTAAATAAAATAAAACTATAATAAATATAATATTCTGCCTCCCACCCACACACAAAAATGTCAAAATGCTAAATCTTGAGATTAAGATAAAAAATAGAAGACGTCGAGACTTCAATTGTTAATTTTTTTTGTCTCAGCAAAATCAAAACTATGCGTTATTTCATGTCAAATTTTATATGTCGCTCGGTGAGGATCAAAATCTCTACTCCGTATTTGTGATAAATCAGATTACCTCCATTAAGCATATCACCGCATATGAGTCTTTTAGGAATACATGTATTCCTAATAATTAGGTAAAAATATTCCTAAAAGACTCAAATGCGGTGATATGCCTAATAGAGGCAATCTGATTTATGTGTGAAGACAAAAAAATTTACTTACATATGTAACGAACATGCAGCAGTAAATAATCAAAGTATATAAGACAAAGTAATTCGATATAAAAGATACACTAGTTCGAGTTATTTCTTTTATGGTTTCAATGTTCGAAGTATGCTATTCTGAAATCTAGTGATCGAATTGAAAACGGAAAATATTTATGCAAAAGAAATAGCTGTTTAGAGTCCATAAATGGATATTTGATCTCTCGTTCGTTTCACTACAATTTGATACATAATGATTTACCTGACAATAAATTAAGAAACTCTCCCTGAGTAAAGAGTGTCATGGCTCATTTGATCAAAGCACTAGTAGTTCGTAATCGGTAAAACGACCTGATATAAATAGATTATGCATAATATTAGGCTTTGATTTTTTTTAGCCGAAGAGGAATATTTATTTGACTATTGAAAAAGTATATAAAGTAATCAATAAACATTTGAGATGTGTCTTTTATCTTTTGATTACGGAACAGGAAAATCTGCCTCACAACTCGTTGGATGTAGACCGATAATTTGATATGAAGAAGTCTTATCCTATTGTCGATCAAGAAGATTAGAAATAAGTAAGTTTTTGTATTAATCAAATTAGAAGTTTGGAAATCAAGAAAGCTTGTCTATACGATGTTCCAACCAAGGGTGGATAATGATCCGAAGGAAACAAAGAATTTTTACAACAACGATTTGCCAACTTTGCATGATGCATTTAGAACTTGGAAAAAATGATTCATTTCACTTGATTACAGTTCTGTTGATTCGTATTTATACTATAGACCTCATGTAATGTTCAACATAGGTTATCTTTCAGTGATCCTAACACATCTGAAAATCTTCAATTGCTGCTGCTCGTGTTATGCATTGTTTTTTACGCCTGGATTTCTAGAATGAGGAGTTATAATTAGGCTATATTTAACTTACGTGTCTGCAAAATAATCGGAATGTCAATAGGAAGGTTTTCTACTGACGCAACTTTTATTTTAACTACCTTCACTCTTCGGCAATATTTATTGTTTTAAAAACTGACTAGCAGTAAAGTTGTTTTAATTGTTTTTATGAATATGGACAATATTTTCTGAAAGCAAAAAATTTTTTTCAATGAAAATGAATTTTTCATACAATTATTTCTTATTTCTTTTAATTTAAAAAAGATTTTTAAAAAAATGTTTACATTGAATTTAAAAATATTTTAACATTAGTTAAATGCAACATCAACCTTTCAAAATGTCCGTGGAGATTGTCATTGTTCAGCTTTTGAAAATTGTATAATTTGGACCAACAGATTAGCCATGGTAATTAAGAAATGTAATTTTTGTGTTTATAGTCGGACAGTAATTATCAAGTACGGAAGACCAACAGAATACAATTTAGTTGCATTATTTGAGTTCAGCATTGTTATCCACCGTTAAGCCCTTTTTACTTTTGTGAAACAAGTATGGAGAAGTTAATTTGAGTTTTTCAATTTCAACTGAGAAGGGTACCTACAAGTAACAGTATCATCTTATGAAATTTAACTACTGCTAAACTTCAATTTATATGATCTTATTTTTATATTAATTTCAGTTATGACATTTTTCCATAAATGAAATATCAAAATTAATAATAAAATGAATGGAAATACAAATAACACAGTAAAATGTAATAAATGTACATAAAATTATAGTATTTTATGTACACTTTGATAAAATTTCATAAGAAAGGTACCTAAATTAATTAGATACCTTTTTTCTTATGAAATTTAATCTCACTATTAACAGTCTTATTTTTTAATTTCTTTATATTTTCCATAAAGCATCGTAAACGTAAAAATGAAGGCCAAGTACAAAAAAAAAATAAATAAATAAAAAATAAAAATTAGAGTGCTGAAAGTTTTCCTTAAAAGTAACAAGGTAAATAATTTGTTCACTTAAATAATTTACTTCCTTCCATCTGTAGAAAGAATTATCCTCCGTAAGTTATCTAAACGTCATGAATGTGCCTTTTTCGTCAATCGTCAAGGACGCGAAAGGTTATGACCTGCTTTGTTTTATTTTCAAATTACATTTTTTCGGCGCAGAAGCTAAGTTAAGCTTTTAAAAAAATATTTTAAATAAACAGTATAATTTCTGTTTTTATTAAAATCAGTTTTGAAAAATGATAATTTTTTAAAAGAATATCAAAGTAAAGATTTTAATCTTTTTATCAAATCGAAAAAAATGATTTAAAAATTATCTGTCCTTTTTTGACCAAAAAAAAAAAAAAAATTTCAGACGTGCTAGGAACGATTAAAAAAATGTAAAAAAAATACCCCAAAATACTTTGATCTTTCCTCTTTAATAATAATATGAACATTAGGCGATAAAATTTTGTTTTCGTCAAGTTCGGCGTCTTTTCATCATGCTATGCTCTTTTGTTTACATTTTCGTGGGTGAGTTCTCCCCTTTCATTCTCACGATGTGTCTTAATCGTGTTTTCAAATTGATTTTATTAAATAACAGCTGTGTTTTTCCCATTTTTGGCCCCGATTAGAACCACCACAAGGTAATTTTATGTAGTCCTGTGGAAGTTTTGTTGAAATCGGCTAAAAAAATGTGAAATTCGATCCAACATATAAACGTTACAGACACACACACAATCTGCGTTTTATAATAAGATTATATATATATATATATATATATATATATATAATAATACTCGATAAGCAGATCAGTTCCTAGGAACTGACAGCCCAACAACAGCACATGAGATTTGATTATTGTGGTGAAGGTTTCATACGGAACCATCCACACTTTTGAAGGGCCGATCACAGAGACCTGGTGCACTATGTGCCACAAGGACCCCAAACGAGTTCTAGACTAGTTGCCATCCAAGTCTATAGAACCCAGTCTGTCCTGCTAATTATCCATAGCTGGGTGGGGAGAAGAAGAGGATTCATACCTTTCCCAAGGGTATTAGCACATAAGTGAATGCAATGGATTTGACTGGAATTTAAACTCAGCTCTCCAATTCCTCAATCTAAGCCGCTATCCATTACTCCACCATGCTTCCTATATATATATATATATATATATATATATATATATATATATATATATGTGTGTAAGTTGTGGTTTTGAGTAAAAAGAATTTGCTAAAGGGAGCTTGACCCAACAGAATGCCACTAAGTGTGTATCACTCAGTGAGGATTAAATTCCCTTCAGCAGCCCAATAGCTGGATGTGTGGGTGGCATAATGGATGGTGGATTGGAATGAAAAATTAGAGAGCTGTGTTCAAATTCTAGTTGAGTTTGCTACTTTATATTCAAATACACTTGGGAAAGATATGAATTTTTCATTTCTCCTCCCACTTTGGGTTAAATAGCAGGGTTGGCTGGATTCTTTAGCTTTGGTGACAACCAGCCTAGGAAAAGGACAGCTATGAACTCAAAACTGGTTGGGCATGGAGCTAGCAAAGACATCCCATAAAAACCTATAGCCACCTTGTTGAGAGCTGTGGGGGTTGGTGGGGAGGTGCACCACACCCCTTCCATATACCTCTGGAAATCTATGGTACTTATGTGAGTCTGATACATGACGTTGTTCAGCATTGCCGTCTGATAATATGCAGAGAAATCAGAACTAGACTGTCAGAGGAATATAAATCCCAAACAAGATGATTGGTATTAATAACTTTCATGATGAACAGTCACATTTGTAAGCATGCCAGTGAACGTGTTCACCATGAGGAAAATTAAGATTAAGGCTTTTTCTATAATTTACAACTGATTGGCAAAGATTTTCATTTCTTTTCTGGGATTCTCTTGTATGTCATTGTTTTTTTTTTACCTCTATTTCATAAATATTAACACCTGATTAAATCACAATTTCTATCCTGACTTTTTTTTTTACAGACCTCCTTTCCCTCTTCCTCAGCAGTGAAGTCAACTCATCTGCATAAGAAGCTAATAGGTGGCTGAATATAAATAAACAAACACAAGGAGGTGCTGAAAAGTTCTCAACCTGACCCACTCCCCAAAATCTGATTTTTTTTTTTTTTTCTTTCTTAGTTGGGCCATAAATTTTTCAGTACATTTTTTAGCAATTTGTGTTACACTTTGTTTGCATCATAAAACTCCAAATAAGTTATCAACATTTTTAATAATAATAATGTATCTTAGAAACTGAAACTCACATGTTTAACAACATCAGTTAAATAATATTAACTTTATTGTGAAAGTCTTGGCTTACAAAAATCTCTCACATTCCTCATTTAAAAAAACAAAAAAACTTTGATCATTCATTCACTGACCTTTACTGTAATCTTTAATAGTAAGTAATAAAGGTTATAATAAGTGTGAAAGTTTTCCAATGTTGCTCTTCTATGGCTGGGCATCCTCAAGCTAGCACCTTTTCAAAATCAACATTATTTCTCACAAAGCTTTTATAGAAAACAAAAATGATTGGAGTGTTTCAAAAGAATTTTCTTTCTTACAGACGTTTACCCCAAATCTTTATCCTGTACACATAAAAACCATCACTCCAAATTCTTATTCAGTTTTATTTTATTATATTATAAATATCATTCAATTTCTATAAGGATATATATAATTGGGATTCTTGTTCGTGTGGGTTATCCCACTTGACTTTTCAAAAAAAACATCACCAGGGGACACTCCTTAAATCTATAAAAATGCATGCATTTCTCTCCCTAGCCACTTTTACAGATTTTTAGCATTGGCTTTCAGATGTAGTCGCATGTGAGTAATGCTTCCTCCACTGTGGCATGATCATTTTCATGGTTTTCTGTACTTTTTTTTTTTTTTACACATGCTTGTTGCACGGGTTATTTGGGTTATTTAATGCCAAAACATTTTGGATTGTAAGAGTAATTTGTTTTTTTATGAGTAAATATTTAATATTAAATTTAATTGAATTATATGGAATATATTTTTGTGAGTAAATATTAATTTTTTAGAGATACACACATTTTGTACTAGTTGATGTTTTTTTCCCAAATACATGTCCTACTATTTAAGCTGAGGAGAGAAGAGATGAATTCATATCTTTCCCTGGGTTATTTGCATGTAAGTGAATGTAATTCAAACTCATTGCTCCGATTTCTCATTCCAAGTCACAAGCTGTACATCCTAGTGTGGCAATGGAACAGGGAATTTGTTGGTCACAATTATAGTTGCTAGCATGTAAAACATCAAAATGTCGTCACTCGAGGTCTTTTTGCATCTTTTGATATTTAGGAAAAAGTCGACTGATCAAAATTTAGGATACAAATAAGACTTCCCGTCTGAATGTATACAACCACCAGATGGCGTTATTATCCAATGACAATATGAGGATACATTGTGACCTTTCAAACCAAGATCAACCGACTTAACTGTACACAATATTCACTACCACTTCTTGTTTGTAATTTAGAAGCTATGAAACCTGATACTTCATTTTATTCCTACAACACTAAATATGAACAAAAAACAAAAAGTTATGAATAAAAAAATCAAAAGTAGTCTGCCCTTGTTTTGTTACTCTCCTCTTTGAGTGAGCTATTTATGTTTACTGGGATTGTAAAAGGACACTATATGCAAACGTATTCTCAGTTGAATAAAGCCTATACCTGTGTACTTTTGTCATTACACAAAGTATTGAAAATGTTATGGCACATGCCAATTAACATTACATTAGGTTACCTTTAATTTTTGCCTTGCTAAAGATAAACAAAAATATTTATACATATATTTTTGATGATACATACACCTTTGCGCAAATTAATTGAAACAACCACTTTAGTTTCTTTTCTTTCATTCACCATACAGTCAATTTTAGACCCACTGGTGTGACAGGATGTAATCAATTTCTATTTTTTTCCTCAGATTAGGTCATTTGTAGTGGTGTGCAGTAATATGAATCTATTTTTCGGGTGTATGATGAAATTTGTTTGGCCTTGAAAAATATTGCATCATCTGTGATTGCATCAGATTTTCATCACGCCCAGACACTATTGTCTTGACTATCAATTAGTTGTCCTACGACCATTGTCTACAATGGACATTACTCCAAGGAAGTGTATGAAAATTGTAATGCTGTATGAATACAATGGCAAGCCTTACCAGTGAGAAAATCAAAGTACTATCAACTAGTTTGGAAACTCTCCTGATTTAAATCCAATTGGGAATCTGTGGTCAGTCTGCAAGGAATGACTTCGTGGAATGGACATATGAAGTACTAACATATGCACTGGGTCATGTTTCATTGGAAAAATATG